>JXXA01014125.1:0-15309 GCA_000956255.1 Anopheles punctulatus
CGAGGTCAACCTGTCATCGTTCACATTTATTTCGCCTGCAAAGCCCACAAAACATTACGCAATCGTTTTGTGCTCAAATCGTTTTTTTTGCGATCGCTCAGCCCAGATTCGGTGCCGTGAAATGGCTCAACACGGTCGCAGAGAGTGCTGCGTCGATGAACATCGATGAACGCTCACACTCACCCCACTCGCTCCCCTTCACCCAGAACCACCAACAAACCACCAAACACTCCGGACATTTCCAACGAGCAGGCAGCATTTTTAATGGCAATTAAAAATGTATGCAAATCAAGAATTTAATCGTCCATTTAACCGTACCCGTAACCATCACCATTCGATGTTTGCTCATCGAAACGATGTTCAGGGACCCTCGGTTTCTCCTGCCACCCTCTAGCCACCGGTCACCGGCCACCGGGCTTCCTGTGGAAGCGTATCGCGAACTGCGATTGCGATGCTTTTCAAATGTAAATTAAGTTGTTCGAGCAAGTCGTTAAAGGCATTTCCTTTGGAGCGTACGCTTGGGAGCACGGTTGAGTTGTGTACGACTGCCGCTGGTGCTTCTTCTTCTTCTGCTTCATCTTCTTCCAAGCGCTCGTCCCGCACAACGTCCTCGCTTCGGGGAGGGTTCTCCAGGGGGACATGATGCAAGAGCCTTCTTCGGGGCGCGCCATCACCCCAACCGGAAGCCATTCGACCGAAGGGCAGCCACATCGTCAACGACAAGGCGATGGCGTGGTTTTTTTTTTTAGTTATATCCTGGCTCCACCTAATGGGCCGATCGTAATAGGACGATTGGACCAGGGTGGAACGCAGGGAAGGCGCAGGGAAAGAGTGAAGTGAAGGTTTGGCTCCTTCACTTCGTTCCCCCTCGTGCTTCGATCGATAGCCCATTTGAGCGCGCGGGACCCGTCGCCCGTTGCTCATAAACATCGTCGGCACGAACGAACCGAAAGGAATCCATCGATTATCGCTTCGCTTTTCCACGCCTTTCTCATTGCCCGGTGGCAGCCATCCCTTCCCGGCAGAAGCTCTTGCACGATACAAGATCCTTCGCCACCGGCAATCGCATGCATCGATCGATTAAAACGAAGCGAACCGGTGGAGGAAAGCCTTTCCTGCGAGCAAACAAGGGGAGGCGTGGAAAAGGGAAGAGGATGGTTTAAGTTTGTTCGTTTTTTTTTGTTCGGTTCGCTTCGCTCCCCTAACGTTTCGTACCGCTCGCAAAATGCCTTCCGGGTAGGAGCGAAAACGATGATGGCAGTGGTTTTATTTTATTTCATTTTAATCTCCGTACCGGCCTGCTTCGATGTCAAAATAATCGCAATCGAAGCGCGCCGGCAAAGTGAAATGAAGAATAGAGTCGACGTGAAAGCGGCCGGCGTGCACCGGAGCCAAAACAAGTGATTAATTAGAAATGACAGGAAGTGAAAAGTGGAAATCGTTCTCGTAATGACAGATATTAAGGCACATCCTCCCGTGGCCCAGCGTTGCCCGGGACACTGGCGGGAAGTGGTTGAGTAGTTGTTTTTTTTTTACTTTCTCTTCACGATCCCGTCGCCACACTTCACGGCGTATGCTGCCAGTTTCTATCTTACCACTGTATGGCTGATGTGTTTTGGTTCATTTGTGCCGGTCGCTGTGAGCGCTGTGAGAAACTGGCACGCGAATGAAATTCGTTTAATTGGACTCATCATTTGCATTAGCGCAGTTCGAAAGGGAATGCGAAATGAAAGGAACGGTGCTTGCAAACAGAAACGGAATTTAACTCGCTCGAACGGAATTTCCCAAAGGTTTCGAAATAAAACGCGATACCAAATGGGCCCCAGGTCACGGTGGTTTAGAGCGGGACATTTGGAGGTAAAAAGGTGTTATTGTCATTATTTTAATGCTTGTTTCAGTTGGTATTCTTTGAATTTAAAATGAAATAATGTGTAAGTTTCGTTTAAATTTTTTATTTCAATTGAAAAGATAGAACACATTTCTTATTTATTTTATTTTCTGCACTAGTTGCAGTAATATTTGCTTCACGATATACCACTGTTTGCAGATTTTCTCGTGAAACTTGGGGTATCTTATGCTGGCCAGACATGCCCGCTCTTGAGGTAAAAATGAAGAATGCTGATAAAATTTGCACAACTGACAGCTCAAATGGAACATTCTTCTGAATACCGGGAATGCTTTTCCCGGGGCGAGATGGCACGTTCAAATCAACCACGCTTCAGAAAACGATTCTATAGCAGTCCATTTGTGAAGTAAAAAATCAAAGTAGCAAAAAGGGTGATCTTTTCGCTATTCGAAAGTGCCAGTAGGAGCTCGTTTAAAGTTCACAGTAAGTTGCGCGAAATTGAAAACCAATCAACCGGCACACTTTTTTAATCAGCTCTATTTTTCGAGTACACTCCACTAGTTGCTGATGGCGAACGAAATAGCGTTTGAAATGACGACGTCGAGCTTCCGGCAGACTGGCGAGTGAAAAAGTTGAAGTGTAAGCTGTGCTAAGAGCCAAACCTTAGCTTTCGGGTAACGTTCTGGGAAACTGTTTCGTAAAGGAAGTTTTCGATGCGAAATTTTGTAAGGCATGATCAGCGAAAGAGATCCCCTTCCTCTCCCTCTATTGCTCTTTCGCAATTAAGTTATGTCCTAAGTTTGTTGAACAGTTCTATTGCAGCGAATGAAATGAAACCAATCGGAAGAGTTTATTTAAAGCAAGGCGGATTTTCATCGCAACATCACGTCAAAATCGTCAAGTCAAACTTTACTTTTGACTTACGTTACGAAAATAGAAAAAAATACCCTTAACTGTGCCCATTACACTCAAATTTTCCAATCAAAATTATCATCACAGTCTTTGGAATGCTATCATTCAGCCAGCACCATATCCGGCAAGACTGTCAAGACTCTATCTCTTTTTCCCTTTCTCTTTCTCTCTCCGTCTATCCCTCTCAGAAGACCGGGAGACCGGAAATAAAAACGTAATGAAGAAATATTGCAACGTTGTCGAGCGTTTCGAACAATGGCTGTGGCAAAAATACGATGGAACGGTCTTTCCCGTGCTCGTCACCATTGTGCGATGGAGGAAATGGAGTTCGTTTTTGCATTTCCTTGCGAAGATGGCGAGGAAAGATGGTGTTTTGAAAAAGATGTCTAGAGCAGATTTGTTTGTTTTAAAATATTGCACAATTACAGTTTGCATCATGCATTTAGTAGATAATATATGAGCATGTGCTCTAGAGAACGTAAAAATAACAAAACAATTGTCATTGTAAATTGCTTAAAAATTGGATAACTATTTCCAAAGCTTTTTCTTATACACTTTCAATGGTACATTTAACTTCAGCACTCACAAACGACATTTTAATGTCTCTCCGTGATGAATGTATTTTTTAATCTAATTTTGTGAAGTCAATAGATTGAACAACGTAAACTGTTATTGAAAACATTGTGCATATCATATAAGCTATTCAAAAGCTAAGCAATGGTTAGCAACAGTGTTTAGCTACCAGCCAAATGCTATGCAATGTTCAAGGCCAAGGACGCTGTTGACAGAACATCCTGCGTCCACTCGCATCCGATCTCATCCAACGCGGACGAGAAGTATTTGTCAATTGGAACATTCTTCTCGGATTCGTTGGAAAATATTTCATCCGCTCGCTTTCCCACCATTTCCTGCCCCAACGGGTTTCAACGTTGCTTCGAAATCGAATGCTTGAAGTCATCATTCTTCTGTGCTCGGGCCAACGGGGCCACTCCACTTCGGGCACCCCTTTTGGGCCAGCTCCAGCAATTGCATTTCCGGCGATGCAATCTCGCATGCACGGCCCGTCGCATCACGGCGCTTCTCGAACGGCTCGTCGAACGCCGAACATGTGCACTGTGTCGAAGTTGGAGTTGTTATTTGCACGAGGCTACACGCTGCCGGACCGCACGGAAACTTCAACTATTTGGCGTTTCATTCCCTCGCGTTTCCCTCGCAACGGGATAGGCGAGCAGCGCGCATTTCCCATCGGAACTTCGAACCGAGTGTCCAACCGAGCGGTGATGAGCTTTACGTCGAGAGGAGGGAAACATTGGGCCGCCATGCGAATGGAAACATCATCAGCACGGGACACAATTGGACAGTTTTCAGTCAATATTCCCCCCCACCCGCCGGCCCCGGCACTCGGTCCCCTGCTGCCCGGGTGTCCCTAGTGGATGATTGGCCCACTTTTCGCCTTCGCCGAACGGTGGCCTTCCGCTTGCATCGCGCCAGCCTCGGCGCTGCTGTTTGCTGAACGTGTTTTGAAAGTTCGAGCACGATCACGGGAACGTTCCGGTGTGGGTCCGGTGTCGCCTCACACACACGTGTGTTGGTTTATGCATGCATGTTTGCTTAGAAAGTTTCGTTCCCAGTGCGAATATGCAGGAATGTGTATGCGATATTGAAGGGTAAAGCTCGAACTACACCAGCAAAAAGGAGCAAAAACAGCAAAAAATGAAAAAAGTGCAACGCTGGGACGCGAGCGAGCGAGAGCGGGAGGCCATGATTGTTTTTGGTCACGGTCGAAACACAGGCGACCATTACTACCATTAGCTGGACGACGGATTTGACAGCTAGCCCGAAGCACACGGTCACCATCGGTCGGATGTTAAGTGAAATTTTCCGAGTGAACCGATCGGTTTTTGTGGCAGGGGTAATGAAAACTGTTTCTGGCATTGTGTCAATAAGCATATTCTGGTACATTTTCGGAACTATTCGCGTCGAGTGCACCTGTCAATGTTTTGCTCGCATGCAATGAATCGTATAAATATTTTGCATCAACTTTCTCTGCGAACCGGTGGTGGTGGTGGTGAAAAGTAAGATTTTTTAGGAAAATTGCAATATATTGCATCTTTTATTGTAACAGAATTCATCCATTGCTTTCTTAACTGCCAATCAACTATATGAAAGTAAGATAAAGTGGATTTATGACCGTTCAAGGTGTATAAAATTACAACAGCTTTAGATAATAAAGGCTTTAAAGAATTGATAGGAAACTTGTCACGAAGTTAAAAATTCAGTTAAAAACCTATCCAATTTGAGTGTATCATTATTTTGGTCAAGAGTTTTGGCATCATTCATTTAAATCACAAAAGCAAAGCTACGATGCGAGAAATGTTAATTGTGATATTAAAATATTATGAATTAGATATTAATGTTAATCCGTTAGTGCCGAGACGCGTAGCATTTTCTCTTGAAAGCCAGGATATATTTAACAAGCCACGAAAAATTATCTTTAAAATCCATAGTCGAATAAAAAGGCGCTTAAAAATGGATCAAAAGTTCATACGAACAAAAAAGTGACGTATTGAACGGTCTTCTATCTGTCAATAATTCACACGGCCCATCATTTCACTCGTCGGTTCTGAGTCTGCTCATACGCCTAGAAGTGAATCGTAATAATACCACCGCACTGATCCCGTGCAATCGATATAACCCGCTAACGATTGTTTAGGGCATTCGGTTCCGAACGGTTCCGAATGCATTTTTGATGCCATTCCGCCAAATGATTGCATCGGAGCGTGTGTGGCGGAAATCGAAAATGCTCTCCACTTCCGCGCCTTTTTTCCACGCGTTTCTCCCTTTTCTCTCGCCCGAGTAAATGACGTTTATGAGGCCGAGCGATACGGGGTTAATCCGCGAGGACTGCAAGGCCGAGAGGTTTAAGGGTTGGCTCATTAAAAACGGAACGAACGGAAGATCCAAACCCACGGTTGGCTGGGTTGTATTGGGTGAGGAAAAGATTGCTTTCACCGAGAGAAAAAAAAACCCTCTTCCAACGCGATCCACGCAGTGACAGTCAAACAGGCGGTGTGGGGCAGGCAACACTTGGCAAATCGAGCTCTGTCGCGCTGAATCGAACGGATTGCGTGATTTTCGACAATCAGCCGCTCCCGGGAGGAGCGGAGGTGGTTGGGTGGAAGCAATGCGTCACCGTAGCTCGGGGGTTGAGTTGACGGTTTGCGGCACATAATTAATGATGCGCACGATTGGACTGATTTGTGGTTGGTTGATTTGCCCACCCACCGAGGCGTTGTGTTGCTGTGTGCGCTCGATTCCGGTGTGGATTTCGGTGAGGCTTCCCGGGAATCGGGTGAGAACACGGAAGGCAACACCGGGTCCGGGTTGAGCCGGCAAAGCCGTCATTCCACCCCAATTCGTCATCCGGCTCACTCGATGAAAGTGTTGTGATGGATGGAGTGGTGGAGTTTTGTGCCCTGAATGTATGCTTCATGGGGCAATTCCGAGGACAAGCCACGGTTGCGGAGAACGATCCGTGGTGGTAATTAATCGCGCTCTAATAATTTGCGAAACCCTTAATGGGCGATAATAATGATGCATTTTACAAATGCGCGAATAAAAGTGGGCTCGCATTTTGAAAACACACTACTCGCAAATTTTATCAAAATATAAATAAAAGATAGGTTGTTACTTTCGGCAATATCTGCCAATTGGCACACTCACCTGAACACGCTTGCGGTGGCAGTGGAAAGATGAGCGTGGTGGAGCTTTTCCGCCTTGCCACAGCGCAACCCAATGACTGTGGCTTGAAGCTTCGTAGCTGCTGCATAAAGTCGGAACACTCCATCAGGGCAACGTCTGCGAAGTGCAGATCGCAGAGGATTTGATTCTGAAACGGGATTGGTAATTTGGGCGAAACGAAATGGTCAAAATGTTTGATTCGCGAGTTTTCCCTTCCCCCGAATGCACCTCCTTACCTTGAACCGTCTTGCTCGCTTCTGATTGGGGCCAGTAAGGTTGAGACCACATGAGTTGCACCTCAAACATTCCTCGTGATAGTGATTGTTCTCATACAGTGGGGAAGGCTCTGCGGGAAAGCGGGGAGAGAAGAAAAGAACACAATTAATATAAATATTGAATTATGTTTTATTTAATGTTTTGTTTTAATTATGTTTTTGAATTATGTTGAATTATGTGCTTGGGAAACACACTTCATTTGTACGACGAATGAATAGTAATGCGAAAAGCAATCGAGCGTTTGAAGAGTCCGACCGGATGAAAATTCAATGCTCATGAAGTTGTTCGATGGGGAAAAAGAAAACGATACAGATCGCAAAAGACGACACAACGGTGCATTGAACGGGAAACACCGAGCACAATCGACGGACGAAAGCGGGAATATGTGAATAAGACGAATGACACAAGAAAAAAACCCTCATCATAAGCCGATTAAGCATACTTTCCGACTGTTTGCTTAACGTTCGTGTGGGTGAAGAGAGAGGGCGTGTGTTTCCGCTCCTCTCCCCACTCGTTGAGAGTATCGTTTCGAAAAATCTTCACATTTTCGAGAACGACGAGAAGCGGAAGGTAAAATGGGACACAACATTGTCGATGTCCTTTAAAAGCGATGACCGAATTCATGCACAAAAACGTGGCGCTATCAAGCGTACGCTCAACACGATCGCTTGATGATTGAATGAAGGGGTCGGGAATGAAGGAGAGAAGTTCATCCTCGTTTATGTGCAGCATTCTGCATCAGGTGCCGTGTTAGGAGAGTTCAATCGATTTGATTTTCTGCCTGGCCGTTTGCTCTTTCCGAATGATGCTGTTTCATAAAGAGTTGTATATCGCTTTTTTAAAAAGAAATTTTCTTTCACGGAACAGTGTTGAGGAAGAAAACCAGACATTTTATAATATCGTTCAAGTTCGACGCGAATATTAAACACGTCTAGAGAAGTAGTGAAACCAGAAGTTTACCGGTGTACACTCCAAAGAAAACTATCAAAGATTTTTAATCGATCAAAGTAGCAGTGGTTTGAACAGTATTTTCCTTGCCATTTTCGCCTCAAAATCGCTTCAAACTGTGGAAAAAGAATATTCTGATCGTATTTCAGTTGCCATGCACTGCTGTTCCGTCCAAAAGACGCTCTACGTGAGCGTAAAAATTGTATGATTGAATTTACATTTGACTCCACTTCCCAGTGGGGCGAACGGCTCGAGTGAACGCTGTCCGTTTGGGTGTGCACAAATTGATGCACTCGATTGGAAATAAAAAAATGTTCATCGAATTAAGCTAGACGATGTAACGAGCTTGAAATTGCTTTGTGAGAAACGCCAAACATAAAGGAAAATAAGAATCGATCGGTAGGCTCATTTGAGGCTCCCGTCCAGCGCGCTGCGCTTTCGTTACGGATGAGGAGCAGGAAAAATGAATAATTTTTCGGTATTTTCCTTCGCCGGTGAAGCGATACGCTGAGGGCATAATGGAATGGGAGGGAATCGGTTGCGTTATGCATCGTTTGGAACATGAAGTAAAATCAATAGATACAATTGTTACAGAGCTGAATGATGTGGCGGGGTAGCAGAATTTAGATGGACGTTTCGTTTTTTTCCTGTACGAAAAATAGATGCGATCGGCTTGAGCTAACGCAATCAGTGTGCTGTACATTTTTTGTACTATATTTTGTACTATAAATTTTTTACCAATGGTGATTAAAAATCAATATAATATGTGAAAATCAAAGGAATTAATCATCGTTATCTTTTTTTTCAAAAGTAGTAATAGTTTTTTGTTTGCGTCTAAACCACGTATGTGAGTATTTTTATTAGCAAATACAATTATTTTGCACTGTTCAAGTTTTACTTAATTAGATATTCAATAATTTATTATTGAACTAATTATATGCATTCACTGCAACGAAACTTGATTTTGAAATATTCATATTATAAAAAAGTACTCGGATTATTTTTTTAAAATAATGAATACATGAACGGAATAAAATGCTTTAGGTATTGAAGATATTTTATTCAAATACTTTTTAAAATCAAAGTCTTCGTTAGAATAGTATTTATTTGAACAAAACGCCCCTTTTCTTGAAACACAATAGTTGTTTGATTCACAAAAATTAGTTCACCAACATCGAAGTCAAGAGTTCTAGATTAATCATTTATCTAGTTTCTCGCTATGATAACAATCGAGAGTAAATGTGTCGGATTAGAGAGTAAATATGTTTGAACAGGCACATAGTTTCTCTTGCTTCAATGTTTCGCGAAGAAGAAAAATGATTAAATTATTATTAATATTAATAGATTCCTCGCGATCTCGAACGCGGTCGGTCGAACTCGACCAACCATTGGACAGAAGGGGTGGTAAAACTCACTCACTTCGAACCAATTAATAATGGCCATTCTTTTCTGCACACTTCTGAGACACCACGGAGTGCGGAGCTCGCGAGCTAATATGAAGGAAACTTTGCGCGGTACAAGATAGTTAATGGTCGCCCGGCGATGAGTCCGACAGCTGCTAAAGCGTAAAAGTTTATTATTTATGTAGCGAATTATGGGTACCGGAGCAGGTCGACCGGACACTGTCGCTTTTACCGCCCTTTGGTGGCGCAAGTTGTTCGGAATCTATTACGGTTCACAGGGCGAAGAAAAAAGGTTTGAGATCTGGAGAAAATGATAGCAGAAGTGGGTGTGGGTGTGTGTGCGATCCCCAGGATCCCCTGCCAAAGTACGACCATTTGTTATGCTCTCCAGCACTCTCCGCCTCGAAGTGGCACCTGGCAGATCGATGGTAAAAATGAACGATTTATACGCAACGGTCAGCCATTTTTCTTCACTCTCAACCATCACTTAATGTGTAGCCCTTACTTCTCACCCCCATTACCCTCGCTACGTGGCCCGTTTGATGGTCTTTGGCTCATTCCAGCCGAAAAGGGAGTCAGCAAAAGTTTACTGCAACTTTAGCCATTCCGGGAGATTGTTTCTTTTCGCACCTTTTTTTCTCCTTCCCAACCGTAGGTTGCGTTTGCACTGCGGTGAAACGCCATAAAAAAACTCCATCCTCACATGTTAATGGATTACGCGGGCCGGGAGGATAATGGGCCGAGGATGAGGTTTCGGTAATGTCCTGCGGATTTGTTTCGCTGTTAGCTAGTGCGAGCGATTTTTTCGACCGTCGCTTCAATGGACTTAGTTTCATTGGTTAGCGTAAGAAATGATGTATAGATTAGCCCGAACGGGACCACCTGGGGTCGAACCTTTTGCGTTTGTATTTGCGAAGCGGTGAAGATGGGTTCGATGTTGTGCTTGGTTGGTGCTAAATTTTTAACGCATCCCGACCGGTGCGTAAATCACTGTGAGGGAAAATAAACCTGAAGCACTGTCCGCTCCAGCCATCGCCTTTGGAAAAATGTTCTTTCTCTATTTTCTTTTTCGCTCCTACAAGCATATTGATTTGTATGGTTTAATGTCTAACCTTGTCGTAGCACAGCAGTACAGTCGTCTTAACTTCGAGTAACTAATAAAGAAGCAAGTCACCTGGGTAGCTCCGTGGCGTGGGCTAGCTACGACGAGAGAAATCCAGCCGTTTTCCCGGTGGTGTGGACGAAACCGTCATAACTTGCTTATGATCCCGAAAGAACACCTGCCAGGCGAATCAGTGCGTTGCTGGGTGTGGCAGAAAATTGCCTGAATCGGGCGATGGTCATGGCTATCAAATATTGATGTGACAGATTGGACAGAGATGGCAAAGTTGGCCGTAGCCACAACCCCAATCGGAAGAAACGTCGATTAGCAGAAAAGGAAGCGGTCCGGTGAAACCATGATTTTCGGGTATTTTTTTTCTTCCTATATTCCCCTCCATTCTTCCGGAATTTCAGATTTAATCAAACGAAACGAACGGTGGGAAAGATGAAATGCATTATTTACTCCGGTGTTCCCGATTGGGTATTTGTTTAGGTGCGTTGTTGGTTTTGCGAGGGTTCGCTTTCGATGGTGTGTGGAAGAAAAAGTATGGATGATGTAATATTCTTCGGAACACTAATTTAGTTGGATTATTTTTCGAAAAAATATCCAATTCGCCTGAAAGGTTAATTTTATGTCTAATTGTAATTACATGTAATTTTTCTTTATACTTTTTTCTAGAAACAAGGAAGCAGATTTACCTCATCTTCGAGTGAGTGAGTGACTTTTATATAGTTCATTAATTTACCCCACATGATGGAGTGAATGATCCTCGCTCCAGTCTATCATACTAAGCCGATGATGAATGATGCAACTTTGAAGCGTTTCTCTATGCTTACAGGACACACTTTCCCTAGCACACTTTTTCAAGGAGAAAAAGATTCATGTTAGTCTACTCCAATAAAGCTTCATATTTTTTTCAACTCATCACATCTAACAAACGTCGGATCTGGTGTGTCATTTCATCAGCACTCATATTTTCGCTACCTTATCACGTGCTTCATTTCGCATGAACGAAAAAGCAGAAGAAGATGGCTAAAAGATGGCGAAAGTGACGGCTGGCGATAGCCATCTTTATGCGCGATCCATTTCACGACCAGAAGGTAGCAATCGAGAAAGAATATCGTAAAAACTAGCGCAATGTCAGAAGTGTGAGGAAAAATAATTGGGCGTAAAAAAAAAATCTCAAGAAAAATACTTTCCAGGTAACTTTGCCGGGTGTCAAGTAACGTTGTGGTCAAGCTGTCAAAGTTTGCTTCTTGTTGTGAAAACCAATCGCTGCCTCGCAGTCTGCCTGCTGCCGGTGTGAAGTTGAAAATTTCGCTCCGACAGACTGATGCAAGTACGAACTGGGAGGAGAAACTTTTTGTTTTCTGTTTGTTTTCGCCTGATCCCCGAAGAAATTGGTTGACCTGTCCGGGTTGACTTTGACGCAAAGTGAGCACAGACGACGCGTAAAATAGCACGTTTCGGGCTGGACAAGTTCGAGACGATGTCAGTGTGGATTTGTAGTTCACCAACACTTTTTCCGGGAAACATCTTCATTTAGCTGGCAGTGTGTGCTCGTGTCGGTTGAGGGTACGCTCACCGATTGGTTTCGTTCGTATTGTGGTACTGCGAAATTGAGTTTAACATTGATTTAGTCCATTCAAGTAATTGTTTGCCCTGGCGAAGGTTATTTCCAGCTGGCTAAGGGTTTTCTAGCTAATGAAGTTCCGCAGCGTTTTTTTATTTTATTTATACCATGTTTTTATGTGGCGAGATAAACCAAGCTACATTAGGCACATTATTCTAGAACCTTTTTTTCCACCTCACAAGCGGAGGAAAAAGAAATGTTAGTTCGTTGCTGGTTGATTGTTTATACGCTGCCTGCTAATAATCACTTCATCAGCCCGCCCAGCATGTCACAACGCAAGACGACCGCTTGCTAATCTAGGCCTACCTGAATCGCCGGCACAGAGGAGCGGTAATTGTGGCTCTGTCGGTTGCAGGACGTTACGACGGCAAATGGAAATTATTAACATAATTCCATCGCTCGGCTAAGAGCACAGCGCAATGGCGCGAGAATGAAAGTTGAGCAGGCAATAAAGTACGTAGTTATGATGTAAGCCGATAGTGGTGCCGGGTGGCGTGGCAGTATAAAAGTGAACCAACCTTTCCCGAAGCCTTTCCATGGGCCCTGATATGGTTACGCCCGTGGGTCAAAGTGTAGGGCGATCGTAATAATCGCAGTCCGTGCCGTGAACTCTTTCGCTACTTGCTAGTGTTTGCTTTGTTGGCAGCACCTTTACGCTCGTATTTTGTTACACATGACAAATCAAAATAAATGTCTACTGATTAAATCATAAACTATGTTCGAGAGCTAACTATGTTTGAACTAAGTTTTGGAAACAATGATACTATTTAAAAATGGAATTTAATCAAAATGTTTTTTGTTTTATTTTTATTTTTACGTTGTCTTTTCAATTGAACTGTCCATAAAGCATCTTTAATGTAAATTTTTTGGTTTGAAACGATGCATTACGTAATCTTAGTAAAAATCAAATAAAAAATGAAATGACACTACTCTGTATCAATTTCATAATTTTGATCGCTCTTCATCACGATCAGATTCGTAGACTTTCTCGAAGAACTTGCAGTTGCCATTTCGAAAAGCAAAGTCAAAGAGATTAAGAACAAAACCATTCTCCCGTCCAGCGGCCAGAAACGGATAAGTGGTATAAAAAATGTAACGAAAAAAAAAGTGCATAGCCAGCTTTGTTGCTTCTCAAGTTCCAGCAGCTTTTGACACTGTTGCCCTCCGTTCGGGAGAGTTTGACTTTACTCCTGTTTTTTTTTGTAATTTCTCCCAACCATTTTCTCAAGTGTCAGGTTTGGTTGCAAGCGATTGTACGGGAAGGACTACGACCCTACCACCTACCACCCACAGCCACCCAAATCTGCTTGAAGAGAACAAACCATTCTTCTTAAAAAACCCGTCATCAGTCCGGCGCGTTTCGAGACTGACGAGTGTCCGGACAGTGCACTTCAGTATGAAGTGACGTGATGTTCAATCGTGGAACATCTCAGTGTGCTGAGAGGAGAAGCGAGAGATTAAAAACCCACCGCGTAGAAGAAGCACTAAAACTGATCGTGAATATTGTACATCCCAACAGAACTGTTGGTTGTGGAATAATGAAACCCGTACCGAAACGACACGATTTTGTTATATAATTTGTAATTTAAAAAAGCGTTCACGGGGTTATGAAAAGGCTGGGGATGGGGATGAAAATTGATGAAGTGAACGAAGCCCCAGATGACCTTCCGCCCCGTTGCATCATCCACAATTACCGTTCATGAGCTGAGTTTGTTCCAGTTCATTCTGCGCAAACTAGTTTATCATCATTATACTTGCTGCTGCTGCTGCTGGTGCTGGTGCTCGTAGGACCGTACGGAACGTTGTGGCTTTGGTGTGTTCCATAAGAGCGCGAAAGCTAGGTCCCCGCTTTGCAATCGGTGTCGGTGTCGTCATCTGGCGCGGTAAATACCGCACCCAAGACGCTGCACATAATGCTATCGCGTGCCGTTTGCAACGTTTGAGTGATGGAATGCACGTTTTCTTTGAAATCCCTTGCATATTTCAGGCTTCCCGGTCTGGGTGCGGAGGCGTCGCTGGGCTCTTTTCTCTTCTCGCTTGCAATCAATCTTCCGTATTGAAGTGACGCTCGCTCGTGTAAGGCTACAGCCAATTGAAGATCGTGTTAGGTTTCGCGTTGCGAGCGTTCTGTGTCGGCATTCCTCTACAGGATGTGTGTCTATTGTCTTCTGGGTGGCGTTTGGAAGTGCCCAATAAAACGAACCAAACGAACAGGAATTTAAAGTACGCTGGATTTTACGGTTGCTTTTGTGGTTTGTGAAAGTAAGCTAGAAGCTTAAAATGAAATTTAAATCTTTTTTGAAAATATATTTTCTTTCCTACAATTCCTTCCTTTCCTTTCCTTCAAATGAAGGTACAAAAAGAACGAATTATGTTTTAACAAGATATTGAATATTATCAAGCACCTGATTCACCTGAATATTATCAAGCCTATTATCCTGATGTTTTATAAAATTGTTTATGAAACTGTTCAGTTTTAAAGTTATATTTTTATACAACAAAAACCAAACATTCAACATATTAATTCCATTTTAAACGAAACCAGGCTCTCACGTTCAACGTGTTCATATCGAAAAAAAACTCTACTGATTAAGGTTTTTTTTGAAGTAGATTACTTTAATTCTTATTAAAATCAACAGCCAGGAATAAGACAGGATTAAAGATTCCACGACATGCTTTATCCCCCTCTTCCGGCTCGAGATACGCCACGCAGAAGCCGAATAACAAAAAGACACCAAACGTCACAAACAGTTTGTTCGTCGGCAGTAAATAGTTGTTGCAAGACGAGTTTGCTGTACCGAATTCCGTGTCCGTGTTCATGACAAAAGGATTACACTTCTCGAGCCGATAAATTACGTGCCATATGTCAGTACGCACGGAGAACGGGAGTAAGGGAGAAGCTGCAGCAGCTTCCGGGCGCAGCGAGACAAAAATAAAACCCAACATAGCTTGTCACGACAGATAATACCAACCGGACACGGGCTCCCGAATGTGCACAGAAAAGAAATTACGACAGAAGCAGCACGCAAGGCAGCAGCTAGGAGCGTTGCGAGCAATAGTGAAAGAAAAAGAAAACGAAAGAAGAAGTATTAATCCTCCTTCCAGCAAACGTCTCTTTAAATCGCCAAATCCCGAGCACTTGTTGCTAGGGCGCCGGGCTCGTACTCCGGCTCATGTAGCGCCGCACATTCGGTAGAGTAAGCCGGATTTCTACATACCGATCTTGGCCGGGGCGCTTTCGCAATCGGCAAACCGGTAAGAAATAATAAAAACCGAAAACGAAATCCCAGACCCCAGTGCGCTCACGTCAAATTGTAGCGCAAACATCAAGGAAGCAATATAATCCCGGGCTGAAGGATATGCAGGAAACATGAGAGAAAAATAGAACAGCGGCAAAAAAATATCATAGTTGGCATTTGGAGCAAGACAACATAGCACAAAAAAAAAA
>JXXA01014126.1:0-16517 GCA_000956255.1 Anopheles punctulatus
ACAGGATACAATCACGTGTTCTTTCAGCGTACACCCGGGTTAAAGAATCCACCTACGCGAACATGGCTAGCATGCTACCAACTGGCTCACTTTGCCGTGATCTAAAACCCGGACCCGGACCTGGTTGTCGACCAAAGGTCAGCAGGGGGTTAGTGTTTGTGGAATGAAAAAAAAAAACGTTACGCGCTCTAAGCCACGCGGGATGCAGGATCATCCAGGTGAACGAAAGCTATACGCGCGTTCAGCACGAGCACGATAGTGCTACTAGCAGCGGTCAAAATATTTACCTTTGTAGCCGTGTATCGCTGGCATTTTGGGCGTCCAGCTTTCACACAAAAAAACCCCAAAATAAATGCTCCGAACCGTAGCAAACAAAACAGTACTTGAACAATGCATGAGGAGAAATGAAAGAATGATTTCAACTATTTATAGCTCTAATAAACTTTGGCTTCGAGGTTTCCCGCGAGCGTACGAATTTCTTTTATTTTACTCCCTCTTCAGGAACTTTTCTATTCAATATCCAAACTATCACTGGCCGCTCGTGATCGATAAGCTTCAACTATGTAGTTGTCATAAAAATCGCCGCCAAGAGTAAAGTTTTATCTGCAGTTTGCAGGATCGATTCCCGTTTTACTGTTCTTCCCTTTCGCTCGCATACGTGTCAACGAGTTTTGCAATAAATACCGCACAGAAAGTACCTGGCGCCTCCATTAAGCGAGGTTATGGACTAGTTTAATGCCGTCATTCACTTTTGACTAGCGACACTCGCGACTCACCATGGCCCGTTGAAGTCTCGAGTTCAATAAAAATCATCATAGTAAACAGTGCGCAACCATTCGCGATACTGACCCTGCTCCCTCTCTCCATCCCCTCTTCATCTCCTCGTCCTTCATATCGCCCAGACGCTTTCATCGCGCAAGCTGGCCCTGGCTGTGGCAAATGGTTTTATTTTCAATTAGGATTTACAGCACTTTAAACTCCTAATGACCGTTAAACTTGCTTGAAATGGGATTTTTCACGCGACATTTTCTTTCGACGCGCTTTGTTTTTTAGTTTCATTTTTTTAAACTGAGAATCGCACGTTCATTTAGCAAGAAGCCCCTCCGGAAAGAAAAGCAAACAAGGCGGGCGCGACGATAAAGATGTTGGTTCTGTCACCATTTTCTCGGTGTGTCGTTAAACATTGTGCGTGTGTGCGTGTATGCGTGTCCGATAAGCAAACAAAACATCCTGGGAAACATCTTCTCACATTGCTTGCGGTACGCACCGGTATTCGGGTTTGGGTGCGTACCGAGAACGGTGCAAGTAAAAATGGCACCCGACAGGGATTTAATTTTTATCACTGCCCTCCTTCCGCTGGCGCCCACCTGCGCGTTCGTGTCATTTTTAATATCCTTCCTGTGCGCTGCCTCACCGCTCGGCGGGGAACGGAAGGAAAGGAAGGAAAGCGATCGTCTCGAGGTGGAAAATTCACGATTCATTTAATGGTGAGCCGTAAAGCCGTAATGTCGAAATGCTCTCGTCAAAAGTCGCGCTGTGTGCGTGGACTGTTGGCGTAAACAACCTTGCAAGTTTTGGAGTGTGCGATGAGCTTATCGCTCTACACAAGCCTATCTCACCTTAATTGGCTTATTATGGGCGAACGATGAAATATGATTACGTTCGGCATTGCCCATCGCTGATGCTGTGTGCCCGCGGATTTCATCTGTCGAACCTTGCGGAACCGAAGCAAAAACAAAGCAAAAAGTTTGCCGGCGTCATTTGTTCCTTCCACCGACGCGATCTTTTCCCTAATTTATGACGACCATCAGTGGCCGATCATGGCACGATGTCGCTCGTTCGCTCCTTGAGAAGCTTTCACCGTTCCTTTCACTTTCCACCACCCAAGGAGAGTCGTAAATCTGCCCCCACGCTCTTTCTCTTTCTCTCTCTTGCTCTCTCTTGCTCCTGCTCCTTCGGTATACAAGACTTGGCTAATTACTTGGCGAAGGCTACGAATCACAATATAGCACAATTACGCCAGATTTGATTTAATTTTGAGCACGCGCTTTTTTCCTGTATCGTTCGCTTCGCTTTCGCCTGTTGATGGCAAAGTTAATGCAGATGGTAGCCAAGCAGCAGCAGCGCTTTGTTTATACAGTGGAAGATTAAAAATGTGCTACCCACCGCCGGTACCAGGTACGCCAGGCGGAATGATCTCGTTTATGCGTGTTTGCGAAAAGAAAATTGGAAACGATTTTAAATCGCACCGGGCGTAAAAAACGTTTGCTGGGGAAGCGGCTCCGCATGGAAAGCAGATGCAATCTCGATAGTGGACCTTCTTTCTAGCCGGTTCTATGATTTATCGTTCAAGTTAGGCTTTTCGTTTTCTTTTCTTCTCAAGCTGTGAGCGATGTAAATTCGGTCTCGGAAAGGAAAGTAATAGAATTATCTTCTAACAGGATCGCCCAACGTGGCCCCCGGGCGCAGCTTCCAATCATGCTTTGGTCTCGTTCAATTTATCTTAATAAACACTTCCGCCCGGCGCTGCTTTGAACGACGTACGGGCAGGCACGGTGGTTTTAAGGGTTCGGATCGATTCGGTAAACTTATCGTCACCGTCTCGGGCGAAACCGTGCTCGGAACGAAGGACGAATTAAAAAGCGACTTGCTCGTCGAACACAAATACACTTAGTGTGTTTTATGGCGCAGCTTATAGCGTCGTGCCGATGGAAATGATGACGTAGCTCGCGCTGCACAACTCGTTGGATCGGCAATCCACAGTGTAAACGGAATTACGCTAAGTAATTAAGACTCCATCTCAAACGAAAGCAAAATATTGTTCCAATGTATTAAACGCAAAACGCGCCCCTGGGATGGTCGTCGGTGGCACCGATAAAGGCTTTCGGAATGTTACTACTGGAAAGATGAATTATTAACCATGATGATGTTGATTTTTGTAACTTTTCGCGTCACTCAAGCGGCGATGGAGTGGTTTATATTCTATTCTCAAAGCCAGAACCGGTCGGAGGAGCTTTTTTGTTTTGTAGCGTTTAGTACACAATCAAAGGGAGGACGATTTGTATTCGGCTCACCCATGCATCATGCATTAGGAGTGTGGTTTGATTCACGAGCACACATACTTTTGGCGAGCGTTCTGCCTAATCGGAAAATGTCTCTTTAACGCGGCGACTCCGAAATAGCATCCATTGTGCACGTTTTGCGCCATGGGTGGGAGGGTTGGCCACGTTTTGGACGTTCCAATTTAACGGTTCACCTCACCTGACCAGTGACCACACGGCATGCGAATGAAAAAAAAAACACGAAACAAAAAACTTGACCCTAAGTCCTCGTCCTCGGCGGGATTTACTCGTTTCGACTCGCACAGAGCACAGAGCGGCATGATGTGTTTTTGGCTATCCGGCTCCTATAGCCGTAACGGTGGCCGTTGAGTGTAATGGGTGGAAAAACGCGAGATAAAACGAAAACGGACGGCGTACGTCCAGTCGAGAGTGCGCCGAGTTCCGAGTTAGTGGTGTTTCGATGCGATGCAAATATGGCGCTCCATCCACCCGATAACGTAAGCCGTTGCGTGACTTTGTTAGAAATTGAAGATGATATTTTGGTCTCCCGCTTTCGCTCCGATGCAGCTGGGCGCGTGGAAATAATGCATCCCGAGCCATACTGCACTTTTATGTTGCGTTTGTGCGCTGGCAGCGCTTAGTTAAAGTTTATCTGTGTTACGTTTGCCAGTTTCCATTTTCATAAATTCAAATTAACGTTCACCTTGTGGCGCGTGCGAGGTGTGTTTGTGTGTGTTGGATCTGGTCCCCGGATGCTTCTGGCCGGGATGCGGTTGAATGGACGGAAAATGAAAAAGAAGGAGCGCAACCCTGCGGTCGCTGACACCGATATGTGCTGGCTGCTGTCGTTATCACCTTCACGGGCAGCTTTTTACCGGGGTGTGAATGCGGTTTCTCCCTTCGGAAGGTGAGGGCTAGGTGTTCTTTTTTTTTGTTGGTCACCTCCACCAAGCAGCACCGACGGTTCACGGTTTCACCATTTATTGGAATGAAATTGTCACCGTATCCTCCGGGCAAACCCGCAGGGCGGGAGGAAGCAAAGGCAGGTTTTATGAACAGCTGAATATTTACATTCCTGACGATCACTCAGACCGAATCGAAGAAGCAAAAAGGGCAGAAGGAATGAACCTTTTTCCTCCCCGCCCTACGCAGCAGCAACAACGTAGAAAAGGGGCGACACTGCGGTGGCCACCATCCACTTATTAAGCAATTTTTCACTGTCGAGCAAAATGGGAAAATTCGAATGGGACACGTGTTGGCGGATCGATGGAAAATGCCATCTCACGCCGTCGGGTGGCCTCTTTTTTCGGGTTTTTTTTTGTTGCGTTCGTTCCCTGTACCTGCTGTTGATTTTGCCGCTGCACATATCGAAATTTCGCAATAAAAATGAAGCGATTACACACAGCCCGAACGCGCAGCGTGTGGGAAGGAAAACCGGCAGGACGGAGCGGGCAGGACAAATTGCGGTCGTTACAAAGTGAACCCCAATATTACTTTCTTGACAGCTTCCGGTTTCTGTTGACGCTTTTTTTCTGCCTTCCTCTGCTGCTACTTTCACGTCCACTGAGCCGGGCGATTCGGCTGGATTGGATTGGACCGGGCAAGCCACAAACCGACCTGTCAGCATCCCCGGGCAGAGTGGGTCACAGTCGAATGACACTCTCACCAGCTTCCCCCATCCTCCCCACTCGCTCACATCATTTGTCCACGCAAACAGTCGAAAGGTTCATTAGCAGGGTGTTGGGTATGGTCATTTTTATCGCACGTTATAGCTGACACATTACAATTTTTCAGACAATTTTATCCCCCGCCCGTTATATTGTTTCGCAGTTTGTTTCGATTGATCGTTAAAGATAATGCGCTTTGGCTCGAGTTTATCCCTCGATCGGGGTAAATGTAAGCCTAATTTAAGCACCCGAAGCGCCACATTTTGTGTACTGCTTTAGCATTCGCTTTCATTGCTGCCTTCGATCACAGATTTCATCACATTTCGGATAAATTTGCGTCATGCGTCAAACTGGATCGGGTGACCCTTTTCCCGGACACGATTCACGGCGTCCGAACCGACGTCTCGATAGGCAAACAAGTAAGTGAACATTAAGCTAACTTTATCAACGAATGGACCACCCATGTAAGCGAGAGTGAAAACATTGATGGCTCCGCTTTTTGATAGCTTTCAATGGAGTGAAGAGTTTTCCTTTTCTTTATTTGTTTATGCTTTCCCATTAAGAGGTTCATTCACGACAACAGCTGCTTTTACACTTCGGTCGAAAAAAAAGATTAAATTGTTGGCGAATTCGTTTGCCAGGCCGAACGTCGAATATAACCGAACCAGCACTTGCATCCATGGAATGGTTCGTAATTAAACAGTGGCTTGAAATTGCTAGCAGCGTGCTGCTTTGCACCGCACCATCGAACAAAACTCCAACTGCACCTTCGGGAGAACGAACTGGACGGACGTGGAACAAAACCGAGCATTTCTCGCCTTCCCCCTCAGCGATACTGCGATGCTGGCTGAAGTGAAGTGGTTGTGATGTGCTTTTATTTTTTACTCTCCGCTCCAGGGCTGGCAAATAGTGTAACTGAGCGTCGGAAGGAACAACATTTTCGGAATAGGAATTTAAACTATGCCCGGGGTGTTGTATGCTGGTAGTTCGGAGTGGGGAGCTGCGGTGGGAAGAAACTTTGCCGTGTTTTGCTCCAAAGGTAAAAGTAAAAGTTTGTAAACTGGTTTTCCCACGTGTTTTCCGTCTAGTAGCAGTAGCTTTCCTCGCCCAAAAACGGTTAACACTTTCCATTCGCTAACCGAGGGTAAGTGTGTCGCCGGGAGACAGTTAAACTATGTTGCCGGTAGGTAAGTGCCAAACACAGGAACATGCACCACCGCCCTGCCCCGGTGGAATGGCGGTATGAAATTGTTGCCAGTTTAATGAAATTATAGGAAACGAAATGGATCGCTGTACCAATTAATCCTCGTTGAGTTAATCAACTGGCGCGGGGGAAACACACAGCAGTTACACTTTGTTGAAAGAAGCAAATATCCAGTCGATTAAGTCGTTGAAGATACATACTTCTTTTTGATGCTCGAGTAAAGTTAAGTTAAAGCCACTAACTACGATCGCGCTTGATTAAACTGAACTCAAGCTAATGGCCAGTGGCATCTTGTAGAAACTGAGCGCATGAAACGATGAGCCTTCCTCCGACGAATGCACCGTTTTGGGCGATCGGAAGCTCGCACCGGAAACATCAGTCGGAAGCGACCGTGCCGAACAGAGGCGGAAAGACATCATAAACGTAATAGAAATTTATTTTATTACTCTTTGGCCAAAAACAGTTCACCATCGGCACGGCACGACATCCTCGAACAGATCACACCAACAGGACTGGTCTAAAACCGTGATCCTTGGGATTCGGTGCTGGTGACGAACATTCCCATGCACAGTACAGTTCGCAGCAAACTTTCGCCGGCATAAAAATGGAAAATAAAACGTTAACCAACGTCAGCGAGAAAATGCCGAAACCGTAAAAACGTTTCACCAATGAGCACTGAGAGAGAGAGAGAGGAGAGAAAAAGCGTGTGATTTATGGTGCAGACACGGATTAACGTATTTTGCGTTTGGTCTGTTGACTTCTTTAGACGCTCGGATTCGTTTCGTTTCCGTGACCTGTGCCGGGTGTGTCCATCAGACGTGGGGGATTGGTCTTTTCGTGTGGCACGAAATTTAGAGCTCCTCCGGCTGCTGCCCCTTCCCTGTGAGTCGGTGGAAGCGAAAATTTACTTTAGCCGACACATTACTTGGCCGTTCGTTGCGGTGGGCCGGTGGTTCGATAAAAAGGACAACGCTTATGTCACGCGACGGTGAAACAATAAATATTGAAACAAGGTCGTAAATTGAGACCGTAAGAGCGATGGCCGGTGGGTCTCGTCGCTGGATTTATTTGCTGCTTTTGAACGGAAAATAAAAGAAATGCGCTTTTTTTAAAGGAACTTCAAAATATATGGGAAAATTTATTAGCTACTGCAACGATGAGATGGCTCCAAAAGCGATCCCAGGAGATAGGAATGTTTTGTCGTCGGCGCCATCGTTAGGCAACACCATGAGTGTGCACTAAATAGACCCACTATTCCATGTGTCCCGAGCAGCTGCATCGTTTCTCAACATTGTTTAGCTATTCTTTCGACGAAAAGTAGGTCAGCTAGAAAGGATCGAACGCATCCGGATGGTACGAATAAATCTGCCGGGCAGCTCTTGTTGCTCTCCGATTAGCTCGGGATCAGCCTCAGGCAACTCTTCTAATGACCGTCACACGTTCGGATCCACTCGCAACCGATATGATGGCGAGCGCAGCGGTCATTAGCAAGTCGTTAATCGATTGGCACGTCATTGTGGCCATTGATGAGCGGCAGGCAATTGTGCGGCAGCGGCAGGCAGGTGAAGGCAATTGTGACGCTTTAATGCGTTACTTTCAGTAGCCGATCCAGTGCGAGCAGAACGTGTCCAACCCCAGTTTAAAGCACAGCTCGCGCAAAACGAAAAACATACGTTCGAATCTACAATCTCCCGGTGCAGGAAATCGAGTAACGGATGAATCTAATTAAGATCTTGCTTATGTTTGACAGTGTACCTAATTCCTGGACACGAACGTCCGTTTTACCCGTTGCGACAGCATGAACGAAAACGGAAACGACCATCCGAGTGTGGGTCTCTACTTTGCCCAGATATGTTCTCGTGAGACACGAAAATCCTACCCAGCCGAACGAGCCGTCCCGGTTCTGTCGGAAAACACCCTTATTGCGCTCATTCCAACGGAGCGTGTAATTAGAAGAGATTCGAATTTGGCCAGACGATGCTGGCCAAATGGAAATCTTTGACCTTTGGTTTTCCCCGGCCCGAGGCAAGTGCAACAATTGGTCGCATCTCGAACGAATCGAATCGAACGAAGCGTCCCGACTCGTGCCCTAGAATCGTAATTTATTTTGCACCAAAAAGAGAAAGCGAGAAAGCTAACCCATCGCCCGTGAGACGGACATGAGGCAAATGCGACATGGCTGACATTCGTAATTAAATTTGAAAAGTGAAGTTCACTCTGGGACCACGGTGATGTGATTATCGCCCGACCCAGGCTCGCATCCTCGTGACGCAAGAGTGACATTTCCCTGTCACCTCTCTTGCTTTCTCTCTCTCTCTCTCTCTTCGTAGTCATTTCTTTGGGTGATGGTGTATCGTTTGCAATAACAAATTACACACGATAACGATAAAACGTTGCCCATAATGAGACTCCCGGCAGGAGGATCTCTCGTATATGTGTGTGTGAGTGTGTGTGTAAGTGTATTGGTGTGTGCTGCGGAAGCGTTTGTTGTCTCAGTTTGGACCCATACGCCACTCGCACGAAAGCTACTTTCTTGAATGTGCATTTGAAAACGGGGCAAATGGGGCTGTTTGGTGCCGCCGATGCCGCCATTCACTTGCCGGTGAATGTTTTGAATAATGAAGCAAGTCAAATCTAATCATGCTAACGGTTCGTGCAAAACCCGCCGTCCCGCGTAAGATCTGCTCGCGTAATCAATTTTAAATTAGACACGTTCTCATAAAAGGCATATCCGCCACCGGTGGAAAATAAGAAAATCCCCTACAACTACAAACGGGCGAAGCTCTGAGCTCGAAGCTCGATCTTAGCATACGTCAAGACGGTAGCAGGGTTCGTGAAGGAAGCGTACTGTCACTGACTCGATAATTACCCTTCGAGGAGCCCTGGAAGCAGCCCCGTAGGACGGACTCACGTCACGTGCGTTCCGGCGGGGCGTGTGGAGGTGAAAAGCACACGAGCACGATGCTTACAAGCACGGGAATCAATGTTTTTGCTCGTGTACCGGGCATGTGTAATCTTCTTTTAAGTACCAGATTTAACGCAATTTAGTACACCTGTCGTCAGGACGTTCGGCGAAGGGTGAGGGTTTGAAACGATGGCGAGCAACGAAGCGCAGGCCGGTTGGGTTGGGTTTGCTTCGGAATCCCAGGTCGGACCGTCCTTGTGCGGGCGATTGTTTTAGAGCGTAGCGTTCGATTCGTGCTTGTTTGTGTTTCAAGGGAAGGATCGGAGCCGAACGTAGGGCCCTCGAAGGTCCCGCACACATGATGGCGAAGCATTACACTTTAAGAACAGCTAAGCTTTAGTTGGAAGATTGTAAGTGTCATTTTGTCACGTCGTTGCGCTACGGTAAATGCAAATTACGGAAAAAGTGATACCCCGCTTCCAGGAGTTTGGCAGATTGGCGTAGCTTATGGCGTAGCGAATGCTTGAGCAGGTAGAAGCCGCACACGAGAACGAAGTTGCACGCGAAGAAACTTAAGTTTGCCAACAGTAATGAGCGCATAAAAAATGATAAAATCTTCACGTTCACGTGCACGAAAAGCCATGGTGTGAAGGCATGGCGATGGGTGGCAAAGTTTCCACGCTCCGTCATGTGTCGTCATGAAAATTTCGTTCCGAAACCATTCTCGGTAGCGATTGTTTTATTGCCCACAAATTTAGTTATCTCTTTGTTGAGTGAAACCGCACCGAAGCGGAGACTCGTCTGAGGTTGCCTCTAGCTTCCGAGAAGAAGCCAGCCTACTGGGTGGGATTTTAATAGCGCCATCTTGTGGTGCTTCTTGTGTGACTGTCGAATTCGGTAAATCGTGTATTTATGCATATGGCTCTCCGGTCCCTTCGCTATTCGGTTGTTGTGTTTCGTTGTTAATGAGGCTGGGCCTGGGCTGCACGGCATTGGCCTCAGTCGTAATGGAATGGTAATAAAACCCAGTCTGGCGACCCGGTTGCGATTTCGAAGCACTTCGCAGTACTGTCAAGATAGTCGAGAAAGCCATTATTATTAATTTAATTAACACAAATAACAAATGGCAGCCGATGATAACGACCCGGAAGGACTTCGAGCCCGTCAGCCGTCTCGAGCATCCTGCTTTCGGACGCTCTTTCTTCTGCGTGTGCGGAAAGTTGACCAATTTTTTAACGAGTTATTTATTTTCTCCCACGATTTACGATCCGCTACGTTGAGCTTGATAAGAACAACAATCAACACCAACCTTTCACCAACCTCTCCCCCCACCCCCACGTTGCACGGGCGAGCCGGTAAGATCCTTACTTTGTACGCTTTCTTCGCAGTGGAGGCAGGCACGGGAATGATGCCGAGTCTTCGGACTTTGGTGCCGGTGGAAATCCGATAATGGGCTGTTGATAATAGAATAAATGAACTGCGAACGAAGTTGGCTTGGGGTCGGCCAAGGAGTTCGCTTTCCACGGCCAAGAGTTGATCCACGGTGGACCACACGACCACACGATGACGTTCGGTTCGTTCATTTGTGGCGCCTTTTGCTTTCCCTTTGTTGATTGCTTTGTCACACCTCTTCCCTCCTTAGCAGCTGTCGGTGGGAAGAGTTTTAATTCGTCCGTGGTCAGATGAGACGCAAGGTCGCTCAAGTTTGAAAGTGTGGCTGGCAGCAGGATTACGCTCGTGGCCAGTTCGTCAGAGCGGGAAAGCGCAATTCGCTCGTAAAGCGTTAAGTCCCGATGGATAATTCGTTTCCCAATTCGTTTTTCGTTTCGTTTTCCTATCAGCTCCCGCACGGCCGAAAATGGGAACGCGCTCGCGGTAGGAGAGAACAACACCGAACTTTCGTGGACGGCGGGGGTGTGGTGGCAATTGGGAAACTTTTCAATCGTAACGAATCGCCTTTTCGCATCGTGTTGCCATCGACGCCTTTTTTCAATTAAACGATCTCGTCAGTTCGATCCGAATCGAATCGTTCCCCGGTTGGTTTGTTGGTGGGAAAACTTTGCGCCCGGATACGGATTCGGGCCAACTATGTGGCCCCCAGCTTCGGGGCCAGCTTTGTGGTCGAGCAGTTTCATCGAGTCAGCGTAATTCGTTCTGCATTAACATGCGATAAATTTAATCCTCTTTCAAACTTTCCCGCCCTCGTGAGTGGCAGCCATTGGTCGGAGTGTGGGGTTGGTTTTTTTTTCTCTTTTTTGCGACTGCTGCTACGACTGAGAACCGTACGGGGGAAGGTATTTTGTTTTAGTGCAATGGTCTTTGTGGCGGTAGTGGCTTCATCAATTCCACTGCTCGTGCTCGTGGCGAAGCAACGGAATCGTAGCTTTTCACATCGTTTGTATTTAAGCACCGCAGCCGGGAGCCAGGATGCAAAAACTATTCTCCCCCCAGTGCCCAGCCGATTTGCTCGAGCTTAGTCCAAAGTTGGGTACGGTGGAATGGTAAAGTTTTGGAGCGGGCAGCATTCAACGGATTACAAGCGGTTACATCACTATTAACCGCTGCATCATAAACACGATTCGCGACACTGCGAACAACCAACGCATTGGTGGAACTACGCTAATACGGGGAAACAGACCGTTGGAATTGGAATTGAATGTGTCTTGAACATGAACACTCCTTTTTGCCGGTGGTGGTGCTCGAAGACATACTTTGTATCAATATTTTGACGCGTAATCAAATATGCGTCGGCAGATGAAGATAACAAACCCCCCACCCCAACTGGCCCGCCCTTCGGAAACACGCGTGTTTCTGGTTTTTTTTTAACCCCAGTGCAGAAACTCGTGTTCAAAATGCGCGAAATATGGCTGAACTCGAACGTGGATCCGAATCCGCAGCGCATATACCCGGGGCGAAAACGGTCACGGAAATCCGGATGGAACGGATAGTAGAAGCCCGCGGGAGGAGAAAGAGCTCCTGATCCTGCACGCGCACCTTCACACAACCCCGCGGACTATGTTTTCTCATCAAATCATCGTTTTTATTGTGGCCCCGCCGTGTGCCTTTCCGCGCGTAATCAAACCTCTGCACGGCATTTCCCTTCCAAATTCTGGCTCCACCCGTGACCCGCCTCGGCTCGGCTCGACTCGGAGCTCCTTTTAGACCCGGAGTGTTTCGTGCGATGATGTGCGTGCGCACTCAACGTTCGACAAGAATTCCCTCGGGTGATTGATTTCAATCAATTTCACCGCTCGTTACCGACTGTTTCGATTTTCGCTAGGACCGGTGCTGACGGCAGAACAACGACAGACGACCGTTCGTTCCCTTTTTCAGGTGGAACGACGACGACGACGACAACGACGCCGAACCGGATGGACGGAACGCAACTTTACCGTGTCAGCGATTCGTTACAGGAAGTGTATGTGTGTGTGTGTGTGTGTGTGTGTGTGTGTGTGTGTGTGTGTGTGTGTGTGTGTGTGTGTGTGTGTGTGTGTGTGTGTGTGTGTGTGTGTGTGTGTAGGTGCTGGTGGCCGTGTGTACGAATTTTGGGAAGACCCGTGGCGTGGGCGGATTAGTATCCTTTCAGTATCCACTTAAGACTCCATTCTCGAGACTTCAAAATAGTACCACTCTCTGGCGATGATTATCCCCGTTAACTATAGCTTTCCTAGCGCGAGAAGCTGTCGGTGGATTAGAACGGCCCAAGCGAACGTCCGGAACGGTGAGCAAATGATGAAGAACACGCTTACATCTTCCTTCGCCCAGTCGTTGGCCTTATCGGAACGTGTAAAATAAATTTCCATTTTCAATTATGTTTGCGTTTCGCTTTCCACGGCGAACCGACATCGGGTTCAATCCGTGCCTAACAACACGTGCACAACGGTGCGATCATCGTCCGTGCTCCGTCCGGATAAGCCGTGCCATCGCCGGTGGTTCGCCTGTTTATCAGTCGGGTAAACATCGGAACATCCTACCGAAAGGTGCGTCTAGGCAAACGTTAACACACGTCGGGAAGGAAAGGCGGACAAGGCTTTTCCATCTCGACTCGATTCGGTCACGCGGCACGGGATGTTGATTACTAGAGCAAATTCACCCCATTCCGAGCTTGAAGCTAGAGTTTGGATACACTTCTCGAGTGAACGAGAGAGTGAGGGTGTGAGAGAGAGAGAGGTAGTGTGAGAAAAAAAGATACCGTATCCCGAGTAACCCTATTCTTTCTGCCAAGACTTTTCTCGCCAGCGAAACTTCAGGCATGGGGTTTTGGGTCGGGGACTGTTTGCTTAGTAAATGATTACCAAACAGTAATCTGTCCACCAAAAACAACCGAAAGGGAGGAAGAGTCGCTCGGTTCCCCTGCCCTCTGATTAAATTAAGCTTGGGATAGCCAATTACAGGCACTCCTTGGGGAAGCGCGGGAGCGTCTCCGTCTCCGTCGCTGGTCACAGTAAAAAGTGGCCACACTGTCGTGGTCCCGAAGAAAAACAACACCGATACGCTGATGCTAATTAATTCCCAAGGTTTTGCCTGAGCTGAGAAGTTGAGGTAAAGTTTCGCAAGTTGGACCACCATCAACGCCAACATTGGCTAATTGACCGAATGGTTTGGTTGGGAGGGGGGAGAGAGGGGGGGGGGTGACGGGTGCTGAAGATTCGTGACATCCTCCCCGTCGGGAGCGTCAGAAGCGTGTTGTTGTTCTGCGAGACAACAACGAGTCAAAGTTTTACTTTCGATAAAAATCCATCCGATTTTTCAAACACAGCCTTTTTATCCGGCATTTAACGGAGAGCAAAGTTGCTCTCGAGCATTACCATCATCAAAGGCCTCATTATTTTTGTTTTGGATTTGTTACAGGTTTCCCCTCCCGCATTGCTAAGGGTAGCGTAGAGTGGAGAGCGGAGTCACATTTCAATACGAAAGGCAAACCAATGGGAACCTTTGGTAGATTTGAGCAGCCTTGGCAAAGGACCTGCGTGTGCCGACTAGGATCGGTTAGATGCTCGTTTAGCGAGCATTAACATAATCTCACAAGAGGATTTGTACTGCGAGGGAGTGGGGCGAGGGAGTGGATGTGTGCTGCAAAAAGCGGCCTAGTGGCCCCTAGTGTGGGCGATATGAGCGCATTCGAAGAATTAGGAAACATCATCAACATCGCCACACGGGGGTTCTGGATCACTTAAGTGAGTTGAAAAACACGAGCATCTCCTTTTCCATTGCGAATCGGAAGGTCTTCATGGGGAACCGCTTCGATTCTCAGCCAGCAAAACAGCCACCATACGCACATTATGCGGATTCGGAATCGGGCTTTAACCTTACGCATACCGACCATTAGTGTTCGCCTATTCTGCGAGGATTTGGTGCCCGTACCGGCTCAAACACGCAACGGTACGATTGAGTGGGCTCGTGATTTGGACGCAATCGATTCCGGAGCAAATTGTTTTCGTCTTCGTCGTCGTTACCGCCACCGTCATCATCATCGTGCGATATGCAGCAGGACGAAACTCATCAATCATTGGGTCCGCACTGTGACAACTGTGTGAAAAAGCTTTCCATCATTTTCCAACCAACCGAGCGGCTTGGTGAGGCTGCTGGGGTCAAGCCGAAACCCATTTGGCAAACGGTAGGGATTATTTTCTTGCGTAATGAGCTTCCCTTTACCGTTTTACAGCGATCCATCGTCCATGCAGGGATACTTATGCCAGAAACTATTCCGTCCCCACACCCAAAACACCCATCGTATTAGCATGCAGATTATAGTTCCCGCATTTTGAGAGCAACTCTCGCAAAAGATTAAATTGATACCCACCGGCCGTGATGGTGATCTCTCTGCGCCGCTCCAACAGCTGCAGCTGCAGAAAATCCCAGCGGGTGATAATTTTTATCCACCCATGTGCGCTCCTCTCCTTCTCCTCTCCACTCCCCCCACCCTCCCAAAAACGCATGGCTTCAGGTGTCACAGTTTGAGGTTGGTACGGCAAGCAGCCCGGAAAGTTCACCGAAGCAATGTTTTATTCATCAACCCACCGTGATTCGGTGGGCTTTTTTGCAATTTATTCTTTTCATTAGATCTCTTAGCACCCTCCTGTGGCAAGGGATGAGGGCGCAAGAAAATCCCTGGAAGGTAAAAGTCGAATTGATGAATATTTTACCGGTTCCCGAGTATCGAAAGTAACAAAGTCGGGCAAAGCCAGAAGCTGCGAGCTGTGAAAACTGGCACAAGCACACGCTTACCTAGACACACACACATACACACATATACTATCGCAAGGCCATCGGCATGAAATAAGAAGCCCACCGGATTGATGAAAATGCATCAAAAATTACAATTTTCAAGTTCATTCTTAACTCAAATTGGATCTTTCTCATTCCTCCGCAGGCTCTCAGCCTGCTCGATTACCGGGCGCACGAAGCGAAACACACTTTCAAAAGTCATTTTGGTGTCTGCGGGAGATGAAGTCACTCAGCGGGCTGGAACGGAATAAGAAATATCGTTACGTTAGCCGTGAACTAAAACTTAGCCGAAACCATGTCACACGGAATCTGGCGAGCGCCTGGTGAGCGAGTTGGGTGGAGGGAAATTTATCAAACTCTTAACCCCGCACAGATTTCGTGGTGGCTAGTTTTTTGCTGCTACAGCCACACGATCCACACGAATAATGAACCAACCACGTTCGGTTGCGGAATCCGTGCGGTGCGCAATGCGCCGCTTTCCAGCTTCCTCGGTTTCGGTCTCGTTATCATGTTCGCTTTAATCCTTGCCAAAACTGTGCCGCACCAGAGAGCGAAGGGAGCGAAAAAAGCGGAACCCACGAAAAGTTTGTCGGCAAGTCATCAATCAAAACCGGACATAATTGTATTTGAAGGCCCTCCACGTCCGGCCTCAGTGCGACGCGAATGAAAAGCGTTTCCACCAAACTTTTCCCTTCAAAGCCCCCCGGGGGGGTGTGATGTTGCCGTTTTTTGTTCACGGGCGTATGTGTGTGTGTGTGCGCTTGTGTACTGGTGTGTCCCGAGGCCTAATTACTCCGGGCGGCAGTGGTTGCGGAACATTATCTCGAAACGCTTGTACATTGCCGGGCCACTCGGGAGCTTTTTGCAAGCTTCAAGCAATTGCCGGTGCTTATCTTCTGGCCGGTTGCTGGTTGGGTTTGTGGGTTGCGTACTTCATTGGTGGCCGCTGTTTGTTCGGCGCTTTGAAATTCATCGCCCGATCTGAACCACTGTCCAACCACTTCCGGCGCGCATTGCTTCATGATGGCGCTGATGAGGATGATGATGATGAGGATGATGATAACGATGATCCTAAATATTATAACCGATCTTTTGCCGACCGTTCCTTGAAGCCTCCGTGAGCTGTGGCTTTTTCCCCCCAAGTAAGGCGAGAAAGCAGGGGAAACCGTTTACCACGTTCTGGTCGACGATAACGAACTGACAAGCTTCCGGGCGCACGGACGCCCCGAAAAAGGCACTTGACTCCGTGTTCTAAAGCAGTAAGTAAAAAAAAAAGAAAAAAGAAGTGACTCCCTATCTCACACTCTCTCAACTCTGTTGGTCGAATTATCCAATCAGCGTGAACCGCCCACAGTTGTGAAAGTGGCAAGCGAGACAAGCGAACACGAGTGCTTACACAGTGCCTCGGTGGTCACGAGTAAAATTCGAGGAAATTTAATTTTCACTTCACA
>JXXA01014128.1:0-12746 GCA_000956255.1 Anopheles punctulatus
CAGCCGCTCTGCTTGCCGGCGATCCTACCACCGATGCAAGTGCCGGCGGTGATGGTGGTGGGGGTGGCCGCGACGGCGGTGGCGGCGGAGGAGGTGGTGTTGGAATGCGTGGAAGTGGGGGTTCGAGTATCGGGACGGGTGGAGTGTTTGGTACCGCAATGGACACGAGTGATGCAAATTCGATGGATAAATCGCTGCTGTGCAGTTCGCTCGAGTTCATCCAGAGCATGGAGCAGGAACTGAACAGTAATCTGAACAATAACTTCGGCATCAAATCGGAGCTGAACAATGGGAGCGAGGAACCGTGCATCGATTACGACTACGGTGGTATTGGGAGAGGTGAGATGGCACTGACGGAGAGTTGCGTCAACTTCGACATCCAGGTGCCGAACGTGCTGCCGAACTATCTGAGCGTGCACTATGTTTGTGAGACCGGTTCGCGGCTCCTGTTCGCAACGGTGCACTGGATGAAGAAGAATCACGTTTTTCAGATGCTCAGGTGTGTATAAGGGGAAGGTAGCGGAACTATTGAAGAATGTTTTTTTTCTCTATCGAAATTCTCCTCTTGATTCTCTTCTCTAAAGTGATGGATTCCAGGGTGAGCTAGTGCGTCAGGTATGGCCGGAACTGTTCATGATCGGTCTGGCACAGAGCAGCGGTCAGCTGTCGTTCAACACGATCATGCTGGCACTGATTCAGTACATGAAAACGGTCATACTGAACCGAAAGTATAGCGCGGACGTCATTTGCTACCTCAAAAAGTACATCCTGTTGATACAGGAGTTTGTGAACGATCTGCAGAAGATGAATCTGACCGATCAGGAGTACGCGTACCTGCGGCTGTTGTCGATTTTCAATCCCGGTAAGTTGTGATGAGTTTCAAGCGCCCTTTTCTAAGTCAACACTCCCGTTTTTTTTTAACCCGAACCACCCGTTTTATCATCTCCCCTCTCTCCAAATCAGACAATGTGCTGCAGGAAAAGGAAAAGAACCAACATCTCGTGAAGCTGCAGGAGCTGATATTGAGCGAGTTTCGCGACTACTACCGCGACCGGCACACCCGTCTCGTAAGCAGCGAAAGCGAGGAAAACCTTCGCGCCACCGAGGAGGACGAAAATGACGACGAGGACGACGATGACTACTACGAACGTAGCCAGCCGCGTCGCCGCCGCCACCAGCATCACCACCATCGGCAGCAGCAGGCACAGGCGCAGGGTGAGCAGCGTATGATGCGACTGCTGCTAAAGCTCCCGACACTGCGCGCCCTCAACTCGAAGCGCGATCTGGAGGATCTGTTCTTCAGCAACCTAATCGGCCAGGTGCAAATCGACAGCGTGCTCACGTACGTGCTGCAGACGAACGACGGTGCCGTGTCGTTTGCGAATCTGGTGCAAAAGTACGAACCGACGGTGGCTGGGCCGCCGGGAGGAAACAGTAACAACGGCATCCCGACCGCGATGGACAGTGACGAGTAGTAGAGTAGTGGGTAGTATTGATGGTAGTTATAGTAGTGACAAGAGACTGATGATTCGATCCGTGTGTCTTTCCACTATCCTTTCGCTCCCGGTGAGATAAAATGTTGCCCAACAGGCGAATCGGGCCACCCTATCCTTCCATTCAAAATTGCCTTAGTAAGCTAGGAGATTTTCTATTGTTTTTAAAACGCTCACTACAGTTGTAAAGCATATCTGTCGCTGTTTGTTTTAAGATCGCTTTAAGATTTCAACCTACACGGTAGGCATTTGAAAAATCGTTACTGCATTGCGCCCGTAGTATTATTAGCGTTTTTCTTTTACTTCATTTTCAAAAGAAAACGATTATTAGAATAGTGTAAGTAGTGCAATAGCAATGCCTCTCACAAATTTCTCGGAAATAAAAGCGAAGCACAAGCAATGCCCACAGCTTCCGACGCGTTGTGCTGTGAGATCTTAAAAATTTGCTCACAGCTGCAAAGGGAGCTGTTTCGAAGTGGCTGTTCTTAGTAGGCACTGTGATGCGCTTTCGAGCGCATTTAGGAGCAGTGAACCTAACGCATGAAACAAAACTTAACTTTTGGAAAACACATGTATCCGTACCTGAGGAAGAGTTTAGTGTTAGTTGTTTAGAAACGCGAAATCGATCAATAAGTGGTATTTAACAGTGACGCAGCAGTGAGTGCTTGGCTTGCACGACTAAGTGGTTTTTCACATCAAGCTAAGAAGAGCAATATTTAGCAAAGGTAAGGTTTCACATCTAATCAGGTTTTTCGTCCCAGATTGGCATACGGTAGGAGAAAAAATACGTGCGGCTGTTTTAAGCGCCGATAGCCGATAGGTTATTTATATACATATACAAGAATGTAGCAACACAACCAGCAGCAAGTATGAAATGTTCTGCAAGTATTTCTTAATGTGTAGTTTTTACAGTAAATACGATTTAAAACGTACGTACCCGTTCCCGCTCAATCGCGCGACCATATATTTCCCGCACACACAAACACCGGGTCAAATAGTATCGACTCTATTTGCGATACGACCGCACACAACCAACACAGGGTTAGCTTTAAGAGGAGAACTAATAACGGAACGCCTACAAAACTTTCTAACGAAATAAAAATTGCGCAGATTTCATCCATATGTTCGGAATGCTTTTTTTTAATTCACACAAAATTGGCCTCGTTTGTACGAAATAGACTTTCATCCATCTATTCAGACACAAATAATTGTTTAGAAATTAATTTGAAAATGGAACTAAACACATCACGGCGTTCTACGTTTCATCGCTTTCCTGTAGCTCGTAGATCTGTATGTAGGCCTCGGTCAACGTAATCATCTGCGGCAAAATGCTCGTCACGTGCAGGTCCTGCATCTCGTACCACTGATTGGTGCTTTTCTGCAAAATGTGACACCGGTACGTGCCGGAGTTTGGCTCACCATCGTGCACGATATTTGCCACCAGGTTGTACTTGGTGTAGCGATGCTTCTTTTTGTTTTCCTCCGTCAAAATGTCGCCAAAGTCGACGTTTCTGAAAAGAAAGACAGTCGTGGTGTTAGAAACGAAAATTAAGGATGCCATACGCATCACCTACTTGACGGGGAAGTTGACGATGGTGGGATTTTTCTCCAAAAAGAATGTGTTCTTTGTGAAGCGCTTTATGTACAGTATGACATACTTTGGAAGGCGCGTTATTTCGAAACGCTTCAGGAAATTATCCTTGTACGTTTTGTACTCTTTTTCGGAGATGGAGTTGAACTTGGCCAGCAGCTGGTACAGATTCACCTGCGGGATAATGTTCTCGCGCAGTTCGTCGATAAAAAGTGGCGTCGCCGGCAGATCGCACGTCAAATACAGAAACGTGGACGTTTCTTCCTTCTCCTGATACTCGTCAGTTGCTAGCAGGAGCTGCTTCTGCACATCATCCAATTCCGTCGGCGGTAGTTTCCTCGTGTAGATCTTCATCTCCCCAAGGAAGCTACGATTGATGACCGACGAATCGGGCTGTTTGTTTCCACGCAGCTGTTTGTGCAGACTATGCAGAAACCAGGAAAGAAACTCGATCGGATCACCCTGCTTCGTGATCTGAAACTGCTTGTTACTCCATAGCACGACTGCCTGCAGCATCTCGTGCGGTGAAACGTGCGCCTTGAAGTTTCTCGGATTCCACAGTTTCCGCAACAGCTCGCCGAAACGCTGTACCAGCGTGAATGCCGTATCACCCGGCGGTCGCTTGATGTTGGCGTAGTTTTTCTCCATTAGAAAGAAATCGCGGATGGGTTTGACGTGCGACAGTGCCTGCAGGATTACGTTGCAGTAATCGTTTGCTTTGATATTATTCAAACCGACCACGCCCGGATGGTAGAAGGTACCATCGACCGTACGCGACTGTTTCACATCCTCCCGGTCCAGGCTGCGTATGTCACGCACGGTAAACACCGGATCCAGCACGTACTTGATGTCGTCTAGCGATGAATCGATGATTTCGTAATTGTCCGGCAAGCAGTAGAACTTGAGCGTCGACAAGTTCAGAAACACGTGATGTGATTCGGCCACCGAATGGGTGTACGCGTGGGTGTTCGTCCCGCGGCCCTGGAAGTACTTGCCGCACACGAGACACGCGTACACGTTGATCCGCGTTAGCGACACCGAACACAGCTTCTCGAAGTCGAAATCCAGCAGATGCCGGTTGATTGTGTCCAGATAGGGACACTGCTTGGATCGATCGGTGATGGTTTGCTTCCGCTGCTGCACGGAAGATTGTTGGCCTTCGTTGGCATCGTCCTCGTCGAGAACATCCTCCAGCTTAGGTTTCTTAATCGGTGGTGCCGCTGATTCCTGACTCCCTATAGAAACAAGCACGGCAATATGGAGCTTAAATTGACGATTTTTTTATGTATTGTGAATGAAAGGTGCTTCAGTTACCGTTCTGTGTGTTGTTTTCATTTACTGGAGCCATTAAAATTAGCAAAAACACTCAGAAAACACTATTAAAAACCCGCGTTGGGATAAAAAAATCTATGTTTAGAGAACAACAGATACTTTTTCCCGCATCTAAGCTGTCAAAACAAGCCGCACACACTGCCCTACAAACAATTGACAGCTACTTCGTGTGCGAGGGGTATGTCGACATGGTGATCATCATAGGGTGAAACGGGGTGAGAAACATGCGGGTTTGTGCGAGAAAAACCGCAGAAAATGAGATTATGTTTGTGCTCCTGGGGTGTGCAGAAATCTTCCCTTCGACGATTTGGTTCGACCGTTGACAAAATTATGTCGACTTTTGTGTGCCGGGTACCGTAGCTGTGTACGAAATTGTAAAGAAGATTAAATCGTGCTTAATTTAAAAAAGGCAATTATGTTAAAAATGTAATATGCCAGAGTTGTCAGATAAAATAATCATAAAACAGTCTGCACTATCAAACGTAAAATCAGACAACTAATGACGCAAGAGATCTCGATCGCATGTTATAAATTTACCAAAGGAGGATTAATATGTGTCGTATATGTCGTTGAGATTTTGTTGTTGGAAAACACTGTCTTTTCACACGATTTTCGAAACCAAAAAAACAAACAGTTCCCTAGCTGCTGCGCACGGTTTTCGCTCTTGTTTTTCCACCGTCGAACACAGTGGAAAGCACTTTACTGCTTTCCTTTATCGCCGTCGGCAGCAGTCTCTCCGAAATGATGTGAAAAGAAGCCACGCAGTGCGTCGTGAAGAAAACAGGGCTCGTTCGTTGCGTGAGGTTCCGTGAGGTTTCGTGTGTGACAAGGGTAACCAGAGCCCCAAGGGCAAAGAAACGGAATTTACACCCCCGCCCCTCATCTCGTTGGATTTAACAGCGAGATAAGATGATTCAGCATACGACGCAAGTGCTCTGAGGCTGGAAAAGTCACCGTATCAGATACGGAAAGAAAAGTGCTCTCGGAAAAGTGTTGTGTAGTGGTTCCGGGTGTTTCGTGTGCGATGCAATTGTCAGTGGGTCACCGTCTGCGATTGATAAAAAAGGCTGAAGGTGCAGCAAGTGTTTCCGGAAGTGGTAGTGTGGCACGGGTACCGTTGCTGACAAGTTAGGTCGGGGCCGGAAAAGAGAAGCGGAAGTAGGAAAGAAACCGTCGATCCGTTAGTGTGCAAGCGGTCGGAGAAGTCGCACCATCGACAAAGTGCTGCAACAATGGTGTCGATTATAAAGAATCAACTGCTCAAGCATCTCTCCCGGTAAGTGATAGCAATGTGATTGGTTTCTCGTAGCGACAGGATTTATCCTTTCCACCGGAAGTTAAGGTTTGCGCTTTCATCCTCTCTGTGTCCTTCTGTGGCTTCTACTCATCTGTGTGATCTGCTTACAGTTCAGTTCATAAAGCACCCACCCCGTACGTGAAACAGCTGTTACGAACGAATGTTTACGAACGTGTTCGACAGTGCTGAGCGACAGAAGCAGCTCATTAGCAGCGCAGGAAAGCATACCCCCCCCCCTCTCCCCACCCATCTCCCATCGATAGTGTGGGTGTGGGCGAATGGGTCGATCGCTAGACATGTCCTGTGTGCGAGTGTATGTTTATCGCCCACCCCGCCTGGAAGGGTGCCAATGTTTGTCCACCGACAAACCGAGCCAAAAGCCGTTACAACGTTATGAAGCGTGTTGAGGGTGTTGTTTGCCGCATTACGACACTTCGATCCCGCTGATTCCTAGCTGAAATCGGGAATTGAAAATTGACCATAGGTCACCGATAGATTCGGGCTCGTGTGCACGCACGTTTTGTGCGTAAACGATAACCTGCTTTAGTTTGCCACGAAAGGCAACATTCGTTTGGGTCTCTGTTTGCATGTCATTTGGATGTAAATTAATTTGTTGCCTTTACAGGCTTTGTTCTGATCACGAAACGTTTCACAATCGAGGGTTACGTTTTCGCTGGGTAAACTTGACACTCGGCGAGTAAAGGAGCTAAATCGACGCTAATATTATTATTTCATTTTCCTTTTTTTATTGTTTTTGAAGACAGCGTGCTTAGTTTGCTCCGAACAGAACCGAAAAATGAAAAATACAAAGGCGAGCGGTTTCCCATCGCATCAACTTGTGGCGTACAATGGACGAAGAAAGAAAGCATCATCCTCGAAGTCTAGCTAGCATGAAGCTCGAACGCTCGAAACTATCGGGGCACGACTTTGCGGCTCAAACGGGCTTAAGACGTACTGCTTCCGGTTGTATCCTTAAACCATGACCTTTTTCCTACGACAACAAGCACGCCAACCACGTTTGGCGCTGTGTGTGTGGGGGGGTGTGCTTTTCGTGTTTTATTTTCTCTCCATCGTTCACCATCTAAACGACTTGTTCCACCTGGCTGGGAAAAAGGTCCTTGTCTCAGAGACGGTTCGTATTGCTTTCCGTTTAATGGTTGGTTATAAAACTAGCTTTAAAAGGAAGTATATCAAGCGGGCACTGAGTTGAGCAAGTGTTCCAGGTGCACTTCATTCAAGCAGCAGTGAGGAAATTTAGCGCATCAAAATGCTGCACATTTCGCAAATTCCTTTATTATTAACTTCCCATTAAGATAAAACGCACCACTGATCCGAGTATTAAACATCATCCCATCTGAGAGCCGCTTTATGATGTGAAAGTGCAACCCGCAGGGACGCAACTCCGTGTTGCTAGAACGCTTTTGCGAAGCTACGGATAGACTATATCGGCGGGTTTTCATTAGTGTGTACGGAAAATTCATACACAAACACACACACACGCACATTTTCCTCATACCCTCCCACTCGTTCCACTGGGTTGAATTTTCCTACATACGTGGTGGAAAATAGCGTGAAAATAGCGATACCATATGGTACGAAGTATATTTTCCTTCCGTGACACACACACACCCATTCACACACGCACACTCATTCAATAGCTCTTTGCGTGTTGCGGGTTCGTATAATTCGTATGGAAAAGTGTCTACTTTTGCTAACCGCCACAGCGGGGAGGGTTGAAAAAGTGAGGAATAATAAAATGAAATAAAAATAAAACCGCCGCGCGAGCTTCGCTGTTGCTTTCTTTTTGAGCCGGCAGTGGAGCCTCCCCAGGCTCGCACACACACACACACACACACGCACACATAGACGCACACTTTAGCATAAATGGTTCTACGTAACAAAATTAACGGTTGTGGATGAGTCGTGTGGAAAAACACCGATCCACTCTGCGAAGGGGAAGAGGGTTGTAATTTTGAAAAGTATGTTTTAATATTTTTTTTTGGTGTATTATCCTTTCACAGTTCTCGCAGCTTGGAGTAGGAAGGAGCGAGGGAAGCAAGGGGTTATTAGATTATAATGCTCACGATTTTCTAGCGATTTCATTTTGTCGATGCCGCGCGCAGCCGGAAGCGGAAGGTGGGAAAGATTTATTAAAAATGTATGCCAATTACGTTGATATGAAGTGACGTACTCTGCTGGTGCGTTGCTGTGACTTCATCCGTCAAGCCTGTGTGAAGTGTGGTGCGCTCTCGTATGGGACGAAGATTAATATCATCGCGTATTGAACATTTTGTAAATGACATCGAAACGATGTTGCGCGAAGTCTCAAGGCGAGTTGTACGATGAAAACATAGTAGTTTATTTTGTGCGATACTTTTTACGCTATTTAATTTCAATGAAAAAGCAAAAAAATAAAAAAAAGAATGCCTCAACTTGTTCAACCTCTCTGTTCTGGATTCGTTCGTAGGGCAGAGTAACATTCTTCCGAAGATACGATAGGTGTTTTTCTTTCCCGAGCTTAAAATGGGAAGTAAACATTCGCACCAAATCGGAGCATCTCTTGATATGCAATGAAAACACGGCATTACGAGATGATGCCGTTGATTCCTCACAATCGCATCAGCAAATAGTGCAAACAACGGAGGTAGGAGTGCGTTATCAGAGCGAACATTCCGTAAAAAAAACGATGTTTTACAAAAGGATTAAGTGGGGTGCCACCGGGTGCTGCTGCTGCTACTGTCCCACTTCAAACCCATGCTGTGTGAAGTACGTCCAGTGTCGTTGTCTGATCCCTTCAGCTGCTTCGCAAACGCATTCTTTGACAATGCATAAAATAAACGCAACGTGTGGCGTGAAGAGAAAAGGAAAGGAACTCATTGTATCCTAACGCATATCGGTGGGTCCTGCGCGCTTTCCCCTTCTGCTCCTGGTAGAATCCATGATGGATGCATGGGGCTTTGAGTTTTGAGATTTCAATCCCACGTGCCCACTGGTTCTTATTTCGTATTGGCACCCAACGTGTACCCAACCATCGTATTGCAAAGTGGTTCGTCACCAAACCAAACGAGGGTCCCGATTACGATGACCCTATGGTGGCAACAGCGTCGTTTTTATCAGGTGCGGATGATGACGGAAGGGATTAAATAAAAAAAAAAAACACACTGCTATACAGGTTCAACATTGTAACCTTGGGAGTCGTTGGTGGTGGTTTAATCGGCGAGCCAGCCCCGGCAGGAGGGTGATAAGAAGCCGCATGTGTGTTGCAATGGCTCCCGTTCAGCAATTTGGCAACCCCGAACGCAGATGTTTAAGCTACTTGTTTTTAGTTCCTGGTGCCCCTTTTTTCTATGGACTTTCCTATCGACTGGTAGTTTCGTAACGGAGATGGAAAATTTGCTTTCAGTTTTTGCGCATTTTCTTTTTCACAAAATGAAAAACAAAACAAACACGAAGACGACCACGACTTACTTCGCCCGGGTGTCAGATGATAAATGGATGTTTACATTGCTCGCTTCTATCAATCTACGTTCGCTGCAGATGGGGTTAGGGTGCTGAATAAACTTTCTTCCTGCCCGAGTGGTGAGCAGCGCGCAGTCATTGCTGCAAGATCCACACGAACCGTGAAGTGCAGTGCCGGACACCGAAGTGAGCAGCGAACTAACGAACGGGCGGGAAGTGTTTTAAGAGCATTCCGATGCTGGAGCCAACGTTGCTGCCCAGGGAAGGCTAACGAGAAAATTTACATCGTCACCCCGTCGTCCCTAGGCGCTAACCATTAACCGTGTTTTCTTCACCCGTGGCTCGCCTTGTGGCCGCTAGTCGGTGCGCGAACTGTGTATAGGTCACTCATTAGACGCAAGACCCGCGTGTCCACTGTCTTCCCCCCACCCCGAACTCGCGTCAAGAAACAAAAAATAAAATTGTCCTGATAGGACGGCTAGAAGATGAAAAATAGGGCATGGATTTTTTGTTCTCCTTTTCTCTCTTTCTCCCCGCCGTTGGCCATTGCTACATTCGCGCAATCAAGACGCGGTTGTGACAGGGTTTGCGTCCCCAACCGGGACCCGGCACTGCTTGGTGTGCGGTTCGTTTTGGTGTGTGGATGGCGGTGTGGAATTTTACGTCATTATGTTGCGGCAATTCTAGTGGCAGCCGATCTTCCGGCACTGGACTGGAGTTGGCGTTTGCGACGGGGTGGGCTCTGGCAAAAGTGTAATTTGGATTTATATAGTGGTCGGTATAAAAGTGCGACGCTACACGAGCGTTGGTGGTGCGTAGTGGTGGACAATATTGAGTCGTTTGTCCTGTTTTTTCGTTCGGTTTGTTTGCGTATTATGTTTGCGCCGATTTTTCCCTTTTTTGTCATCAGAAAATACCATCACTTAATGGCAATTATTGGTGCTGTTGGATGTATAATGCACTGATAGTTCCTTGATCCAACAAATCGACACGAAATAGCTTTAGATTTGCTTAATTTTTGAGTACAATTAGCTTAATTACTCCCATGCCAAGCGCAGAAAAGCCAAATTTGCACCTTTTTTTTGCCTCCCAATCCTCCTCCCCAAGTGGTGACGCATGAGAAATGCGCATTTTAGCTGCTGCAGTTGTCATAACTTACCCGCCCACTCCATTCCGCCAGTGTTCTATGCGACCCACTGACACACACACACACGTACAGGTGATAGGTGTCTAATAAATCTAAACGTTTGGCTTAAAACGTCCTCGTGCGGTTGCCTTCACTCGCCAGCCAGCTCGAGTGTTGAGTGTTTACTCAGCCAGCAACACGGCTGACGTATCGATGGTGAGATGGGTGGCGTGTTGGAAGCACGTGGGAGTGGGGGTTGGGGTATGTAAAATACATTTTGCAGCCAATTCCCATGCCGTATCAATCCCCGATCCGTTCCCACCGGAGACCGGCTCTTTCGTTTCACAATTTATTCCACCCGGCAAATGGAGTTTCTAAACGAGCTGAGCTTAGAGATGTGTGAAAATTGCAATGATTGACCCGGGGTTTCGCAGGGGAAAGGGAGCTGGGGCAATTATGTGTGCCGCAAAAAAAAAAAAAACAAACTTGTCAATCCCTTCCCTGTTCGGCGGGAAACTTTGGAATCGAATGTTCGGGGTGTTTAAGCCCATTTAATTATCCCCTTCTCCGTCCTCGTAGTAGTACCACGTGCTTATGTGCTCCTGGTCGTGTCGCTTTTCACTAGTTCTGGAATGTCTCCAATGGGATGGTTTTGTTTCATTTTTATTGGACTTTTTTTTTGCTGTCGTACACATTCCTCGCCATGATGGGAATCGATGTGCAATTGTGTAATTAATGACACTTTTCATTTCATTCGCACCACGCAGCGATTGATTGATGGCAGGGCAGACGAAGCGAAGCGTTTGGTCCTTGGAACCGGAGAGCAAAAAACGTGCCGCTGAGTTGTTCGGTGGGGTTCGAAAATTGCCATCTCGTGCTCGCGGGCTTTCGATGCTGTCGTGCCACTAAGTTTTCTTGCCACTTTTCTTTGCGCGTACCCTGGCTCCCCGAACAGGGGACCTTACCCAGCGGGAATGATTAGATTATGCGTGGAAGCAATTTGACATCCGTCGAAGCGAGGGAATCTTGGCAAAACGGCACGTGCTGCTCTGTGACGCGGGCGCTCGCGCTCGTGCGCGTGAAGTTACGGCACACCAGGCGAGAGCGGGCCTCGCGGACTGCCGTGCATATGTACTATAGTTATGATGGTAAGGGGATGCACGGAAATCCATCGCTAGATCCAGGCGCCTTCTTTCGTTTGCTCGAACCGTTTTGCACCGTTGCGAGCATCCGCTCTATACGAACGATGTCTGTAGATGAAGCATGATTGTAAATGAGAAATATACCATCCCCCCCTTCCCGCAAGCCTTGTTTCAGTTCTTTTCCTTCCCTTCCAGCCGGAGATGGAGATGGATCGATCAGCCGGACGTGCTTAGCTTTACAGCTCATCGGAGCTCCTGTCTCTCGCACTCGCACGGTTGCGTCCCATCACGGGATGGAATACATAAATAATGGAATAAAATTTATTTCCTTTCAATACGCTCCACATTCCGCATATTGTCCTGGTCGGCTTCCTTCCAACCTGTAGCTCACGCACCACCGTCACCCCCGGATGTTAGTGTCCGACCGGTCGATTGCTCCTGCGGGCATTTGGGGGGACGGGGGACGGATTGGTTATTAGTTTAGGCGTCGTGATCGATATCGAAACCATATCTCTCGGGCGATGTTTGGACGCCAGTGTCCAAACTTTCCACCATAGGTGCAAACGTTGCCACCACTGGTCGCCTTTTGGAACCAATGACAAGATGGCGAAACTTTGTAATTTGGGGTTTCCCGAGACGGAGAACTTAATGCGGAAACATCCCGCTAGAAGACAGACAGAATTGTTTCGCTTTTGCATGACAAGATATCGGAGAGTTTCTCCTCTCCCTCTGAAACACGGAAGGCACTCGCCGACGGAGCGAAAGCGAAAAATCGTTCAGTTATTCATTAGACGCATTATGAATGCATGAAACGCCCGGATAATAGCAACGATCGCAAATGACCGCAAAAAGCGTTCCAAGCACAAGGCTCTCCCACAGGAAGTGACGTTGGACGCGCGCGCACGTGAGTGTGGATGGCCTGACGTTAAGATGATGGGCATGCAATATTAATCGGTAAACTTGACCCCGCCACGGCACACTCGGTGGAGCATCCATTCGAGGCGAGCTACAGTAGATGAAGTGTTAATGTAGGTACTCATCGTTGGTTTGAGCGATACAGTTGGTCCGTTTTCATTATTCAACATCTTTGACGTATCGTTTCCGTATATTGTGTGAAGTATAAGGTATAAAATTAATATATATATATATAGGGAGCAAGTTAACGTGATATTACACTAAAAGCAAACTTGATGTGCTTGATGGGTATTCCAAGTTGATTCCATCACATCAACCCATGATGAACTACCCGTAATGGTCCGGAACCGACTAAGTCTGCGTCGGAAAAGTTTGCTGGAAATTGGCCCCC
>JXXA01014137.1:0-31172 GCA_000956255.1 Anopheles punctulatus
CCCCCGTCCATACTTACATCTGTCTTGGGCGCCGAGATGCAGAACTGGATCAGACCAATTTTGGCCTTTTCCACACGCTTCGGTCCATTAATGCCCGACGAGCGTTGCGTGAACACAAGCCCATCGATCAGCTCGGTATCCTCGATGGTACCACCGAGGCTGCGGATGATCTTGATGTTCTTCAAATCGACCGACGTTTGGGCGTGCGATTCCGTCACCTTCATCACCGCGTCGACCGCAATCGGTGCCAGCATGCTGCTGTGCTGTGAGACGACCTTCGAATTCAGCGACGTCGAGGCGCTCTTGATCAGCGATTCCCGATCGTTCAGCTCAATTGGGCGTGACATTTCGGCCAGAATTTCCACCGCCTTTGCCGAGCAGCGCTGGAACGCCTCCGAGATAGCCGTCGGATGGATGCCCATCTGCAGGAGCTTCTCAACCGCTTCCAACAGTGCGCCGGCCACAACGACGACCGACGTCGTACCGTCTCCGGCTTCGACGTCTTGTGCGCGGGACAGTTCGACCAGCATCTTCGCCGCCGGGTGGATGACATTCATTTGTTTCAGGATGGTCGCTCCATCGTTTGTGATGGTAACTTCACCGTTCGAGGCTTGGATCTTGAAATGCAAATGAAAAAAAATATATATACATATGACTGAAATCCACAAGTAAGCCGAAGACTATGCATTACTTACCATCTTGTCCATGCCGCGCGGTCCCAAGCTAGTACGAATTGCATCGGAAACGGCTGTGAATGCAAGATACATAAATTAATGAGATTAATCAGAAACCGGCTGGAACCGAACGTCATATGACTCACAACATTGAGGTTATGTTGTAATTAAAATAGCAAAATATGTTTCCCGAGTAGAAGACCATGGACAATGTTGTTGGTGTGAGATAAATCGCATTTACAATCGGAAATGGCCTCATAAATTGTAAATAAACGAAAAAACAAAAGATCGTAACCAATAATTACTCTTGCCGTACACAATTCCAATGTATTGGGAACATGAACAAAGGAAGCTGTTTTTTTCTGCCGAAAGCGCGTACCTCGATGCTATTACTAGAAAACCACATCGAAACGAGCATCACGTTAAAAAAAACAGCAGCAGAAAACACGTGAGCCATTTTTCTTCCGCCTAATCGCCAATGCTTTTCACCGAACGGTTCCATTTTACACCCACCTTTGGCTGCGTTGATGTTGCTCAGGCGGATGTCAGCCGGTTTGCTTTTATCCTTGTAAGCCTGTCCCTGCGGTTTTCTGGCGACCATATTCGGTTTCACAACCATCTTTGTGCGGTTAATTTAGCGATTTCAATCGAACCAGAACACTAATCCGCAGAATACAGTGATTAATTCACCGATTAATGTGCACACCGCAAACGAAGAACACCCCAAACGCGTGCAGAACAAATTCGTCGCTTTTTTTATTGCCCCTGTGAAGTCGTGAGTCTGTCAATCGCAAAGAATGACAGTTGGATGTTTGAGTGAAATAGTGTTTGTGAATAAAATTCAAATCAAAATAATTTGTAGAAAGTACATGAATATTAAACATGAAATTTCGAAATAATTATTGAACTATGAAAAATTAGAGAAAATATCTAGGGCTCAAATGGAAGAGAAAATGCTAACTCTTTTATAGCACACCAACTGTCATGATAGCTTGTCACAACAAATCGAAGACGCTTCGATGCCGGAATAAGGGGTAAAAAATTGTGTGGCAGAGAAAATTGTTTGTACTTCGATACATTGGTGCATAAATTGATCCCCAGTTGAAATGAATACCGCTGCAATGAAGCGCCCATCGGACGCACTAGTTCCGGTAACCAATGCGAAGAAATCGCGCACAGATATTGTAGCTTACACGGCCAAAGACAAACAGCTTCTTGAACAGGTAAGTACCTCCGCGACACGAGTCGCTGGTAGAGACACTTTGGTTGGTAGTTATTATTACCTATGTTCCTATTTTCAAGCAGAATGTTGAACGAACATCTGGACTGCTGGGGCCCATCATGCTGCTGGAAGGCCATGGTGGGGAGATATTTTCCACAGAGTTTCATCCCGAAGGAGAGCATCTCCTTTCGACTGGATTTGATCGTCAGATTTGTATGTTGTTTAAACGCAGACAACTATTCACGGTAGCTATAATGGCTGTTTTATTCTCTTTTCCAGTCCTCTGGAAGGTATATGATGAGTGTGAAAACGTGGGAGTACTGAGTGGTCATTCAGGCGCGGTAATGGAAGCGCACTTCTCACCAGACGGATCGAACATCTACACCTGCGCCACGGACAAAGTGGTCGCCGTTTGGGACGTACCAACGTGCACGCGTATCCGCAAGCTAAAGGGTCACACACACTTTGTAAACAGCTGCAGCGGAGCACGCCGTGGACCGACACTGATCGTTTCCGGTTCGGATGATTCGTCGATCAAAATCTGGGACGCACGCAAAAGACACGTTATTAGCACGTTCGATAACTCGTACCAGGTGACGGCCGTGTGCTTCAACGATACCGCCGAACAGGTTATCTCCGGTGGAATCGATAACGAGATTAAGGTTTGGGACATTCGCAAGAAGGAGATTGTGTACCGTCTCCGGGGACATACGGACACCGTGACCGGGTTGTCACTGTCACCGGATGGGTCGTACGTGTTGAGCAACTCGATGGACAATACACTTCGTATTTGGGACATCCGGCCGTACGTACCTGGCGAGCGATGCGTGAAGGTATTCACCGGTCATCAGCACAACTTCGAGAAGAACCTACTGCGATGCGGCTGGTCGCCAGATGGGCTGAAAATTAGTGCTGGTTCCGCGGACAGATTCGTGTACATCTGGGACACAACCTCACGGCGCATTCTGTACAAACTGCCGGGACACAATGGCAGCGTGAACGATATCGATTTCCATCCCACGGAACCGATCATCGTTTCGGGTTCGAGCGACAAAACACTGTATCTTGGCGAGATAGAAGCATAAATAAAACGATTTTCTGTCTCGTGGAATTAATCATGTGAGATGCGGCTTCATTTATTACGATTCATCCGTACACTGTATTTAAGGTTGAGTAGTAGCATGCTAGTATCGTAGAAGTACTGTTTAATCCAAGGAGCCACGGAAACAAAGAGACACCGTTCGCTTCGTACATGTTCGTTGGTATAAGTTTGGGGGTATGTTCTTATGCAACGCCTTCTTCTAGCTCTCTTGCCTTCTCCTTTCAACGGAGCAATTCTAGCTGTTGCTTTACGCTTGACTGTTGGGGTACAAAATGTCGTAATGTCCCGGACGGTACAACAGATAGACGTTCGGTTTGAAGCCGTCCGGAAAATCGTGAGCAATCACCTGATCTCCGTCACCCCGATCCATATACTCGACCCGCACGCCCGCATCTAGCGCCGAGCAGATCGCGATGATGTGAATGTGGTCCGACTCCTTGTACATCGGTTCCACCTCCTGGTGGCAGAACTCGACGATCGTGATGTTGCCGTCGATAAAGTTCTGATAGAAGTCGGCCTTCTCCTGCAGGTGACTCGAGGTAATCAGTCGCAGGTACACCACAACGTAGTCGGAGTAGCCCTGCTCGTTGAACAGCTTGTGCAGTTCGCTGAGAGCCGTGGCTGTATCGTCCCCCTCCGGTTTCACCTTGTTGATCACCTCCATAAACGTTTCATAAAAGTCTTCGATGGTAAACGGCGGAAAGCCGGCCTCGGTCAGCCGTTCCCGTGACTTCGACGCATACTCGTAGAACTTTTGAAATTCCTCCTTGTTCAGCACCAAATACTCTAGGTATGCGTACGCGAACGCGCGGAAAAAGCAGTTCCCATCCGGACGGCTGCGTCGAATTGCGCGGTACTTGGAGGAGAGATCTTTTATTTTTGATATGTAGACAGGATCGTCCAGGTATTCCTGGTTGAGGCTGGAGATCGGCTGCGACTCACTGATCAGCGGATTGGAATGAGCAATCTGCAAAAAAATATATCCATGGTACACCATACAAATCTCCAAACCCGCCGTACCGTGCGTACGACCACTGCTTCCTTTATGCACTCACTTCTTGTTCAATTTCCCGCTGCTGCTTAATAATAAGTTCATCCTGATTTTCTGACGATTTTACATTTTTGGTGCCGCTGCTGCTGCTGCTGCCGCTGCTTTCGGAATTGCTCATGATGCGTAAGATGCGGGAAATCAATAACTTGTTCCCGGCTGGCGGCGGCGTTTGGTTGGACGAACCTGAATTGCAACGTTTTTATCGCACACGAATTAGAACACGATTACAACAATTTTACCTTTACCCGAGGCTTTCACGGCCGCTTCATTCGGCAGACATTTTACCAACAAACACACAAAAACACACAAAATTACTCTATTTATTGAACGATAAGGCTGTTTTCTACTGCGTACATCAAATATCTCTTAAGCCGGTGGTGTCATACAAAACGTTAATTACCAGTTAATCAATGTCGTGCTCGTGTATAATGTTTGACTAGGTAGTAAACATTGCATATTTCAATACAAATGGTGCTGTGAGCATGATATTTTGTTCATAAAATCGTTAATAAAAAGTTTCGTAGCCAGTTAATTCTTGTCTCCGGTGAATTCTACCAAGGCTACAGAAATGTCATTTTCTATGCTTTTCATTTTCTATGCTTTGCTGATACTCCTTGCCTAAATTGTATGTGCGTTACGAATTTTCTTTAAAAAAACTTATTACAGATGTTACAGATTTATTTCCATCTGTTTATTGTACATTTCAAAGGTTAAATAATAGTAAAAATATATGAAAAGGGCATTCAACGGTTTGAATTCAGATTGCGTTCCGAAAACGCACACTTTGACGTTAGGGAAACCGAGCGGGACAGGAAAACAGTAAAACGTCAGCCAAACGCAATGAGCGAAACGTCATGTTCTTTTCCGGTTTGATTCTCTAACGTGTAAGTAGTGTTATTGCCGAATCGGTTGTTTCTTTTTAGGAAATTTCGTGTGTAATAGGTAAACACGAACGGAATTATTCGCTGAAACGATAGCCGGACCAACTAGCTGCTGGGGAGATGCAGAATTGTGGCTAGTTTGTTTATCCGAGGCAGCCTATTCAACTGTGCATGAATCGTTTACACGAAAGATGCAGATCGATGCTTGAGAGGCGTACCTGTCAGACCACCGGGTTTCGCCAGCCATTCGTCCCCCGGCTGCTGTTGGAATGGTTATGCGACTTGTGGAAGTGGCCAAACTTGAATGAATTCCTGTTTCAGTGTTGAAGCCCAATGATGTTTACGATAACGTTGATGCTTTTGTTCCCGATCGGTAGTGGTAATCGCGTCCTCTCGTTTCAGATTAGCTTACAATGAGAACCATCAACTCTAACCAGTCGGTGATCATCCCGAAGGGTGTCTCCATTAAGGTGAACGCCCGTGTCGTGACGGTGAAGGGACCGCGCGGCAAGCTCATCAAGAACTTCCGCCATCTGCCCATCGATATCTACAAGGTGCACCGCAAGAAGGTGACGGTGGAGAAGTGGTTCGGCTCCAAGAAAGAATTGGCCGCCGTCCGCACCGTCTGCTCGCACATCGAGAACATGATCAAGGGTAAGGGCGCTTGAGAATGTGTGTATGTGGGCGCGCGCGCGCGCGAACATTTTGTGCCCCGCGATGGTGTATGTGTGAAACTAGTGCTAATGAGAGTCCTTTTTTCTCCCATCCCTATCCCGGATTCTAGGAGTCACCAAGGGATTCCAGTACAAGATGCGCGCTGTACATGCTCACTTCCCGATCAATTGCGTGATCAGTGAGAACAACTCGTTGGTGGAAATCCGTAACTTCCTCGGTGAGAAGCACATCCGCCGTGTGAAGATGCAGCCGGGAGTGACCGTGGTGAACTCTGCCAAGCAAAAGGACGAGCTGGTCCTGGAGGGTAACGATATCGAAGCGGTTTCGCTGTCCGCCGCCCTCATCCAGCAGTCGACGACTGTCCACAACAAGGATATCCGTAAGTTCTTGGACGGTCTGTACGTTTCCGAGAAGACCACAGTGGTACAGGATGAGGAATAGGTGGTGTAGCATTGTTGTAAGCAAACGGAATGAAGCAGAAAACAAAGTGGATGGTGTGGAAAGATGATGGAAACTAATTGTACCGTGTTTGTGTTGGTTTTGTTTTGGTTTGATCAGCCAGTGCATTTTTTTTACACGTAATTGAAGATGATACGTTTCAGGGGGTTGGCAAGCCATTTGTTTATCTATAACAGATTAGTGGCTGCTGTCGGTTGTTGAGAAATATTGAACAAAAAAACAAGAAACAGACCTTCCGATCATCTGGTTTCCCCGTTCCACGTTTACATTAAGAAGAGTTTCTTAAGCAATGATCCTGAATAATGCTGATAATGTATTGAGGCACACATGTGAAGTACTCAAGGTAGGTTAATTGTTGAGAAAGTAATTTCAAGTATGGTTATAACTGTTGATTGTAACATTTGAAAATATTTTTATGATTACAGTTACAGTTGCTGATAGATGGAACGGTACTAGAGCTTTTGTTTTATTTGAATAACGTAATTTATTTTCGGTTGTCCTCGTGAAGCGCAGTTTTTGCGGAAGATTGAACTGACAGCACTCGCGCAGTTCCTCCTCCTCGATCAGCCGTAAAACTGACAGCACAATACTTGCATGCAGGCGGTTTAGAAAAAAAAATCATGTGACGAAAGACTTGCGAAACACGTCATGACCAGTTAAACATTATTCTATAAATGATTATGTTAAATTTAATTTTTAAAAAATCATGCCACCAATTACAAAAGGTCGTATCTCTCCTAACAGTAGGTCCTAGCATCAGCTGCGAACGTTTGCGGACGATTGAAACACGCCTTATGGTTTGCAACTGTCACGTTGACAACCTGCACGCGGCTTTCATATCTGAAAGAAAAGAGAGCGGGACAAAAAGAAACACCGAAAATAGACGCTTTCCGAAAATACGGCATCTTACGGCGTGTGTTACTTATTTCCTGTACGAAACATTAACCGCCATACCCGGCGCGTAGTTTTGGAACCGCACAAAGTCGGTTTTGTAGCTTACTTGCAACGAACGGAAGTGCAGAGCTCTGTGCGGCGTTTGCATTCGTTCGTAAGGCGAAGGACAGCGACAGGTAAGCAAGCAGTTGCGGGTGTTGTTGTTGTTCTCGTCCCCCAGTCCCGTGGTAGTTTTGCGCAAAATGGCACTTACCGCGAAACCGGTGGCCGTCAGTGGTCGTCCAAAACGCGGGCTTCAGTTGTTTTTTTTTAATCGCAGGCGCCGCACATTATGGATAGACGCGATCCCCACGGGAGGGACCGGGTGCGCGGTTCGCTGGGGTCACACTCCCCGTACGATGGTGGCCGTGGAGGTCCCCCTCCGCCCCCTCACATTCGTGGACCATTACCACCGCAAGGTGCACACTTCCACACGCAAGAGGTGAGCTGCTGGCCTGCATCAAAGTATGCCGGTGGAATCGGTTTTGTTTACATTTTCGTATTTTTTTTGTAGCGTCGTCCGGCATGGATAAATCCGGGTGCCGGTCCGAGCGATATACACCGCATCCCGAGCACGTCAGCCGCCGTATCCACACCGGCTTTCAGCACAAACGTTCACGAGCCGCCGCCTCAACCGAGCGGTAGTGGACTCAATCGTCCCAACAGGATTGGTCACCGTCCGCGGCGTCCACTGGCCGATACACTGCGCACCCGAGGTCCGGATGCCCCATCCAAGCACGGCACAACCGGTCAGCCGTTGCAGCTGCAGTCGAACTACTTCAAACTGCTGAAACGCGTCGATTGGACGCTCTACCAGTATCAGGTGGAGATTGTGCCACCGTGTGCCAGTCCGCGCCTGATGCAATCGCTCGTTAACGAACACAAAAAGCTGTTCGGTGGATTCGTGTTCGATGGGGCGCAACTGTTTACCGCCTGCAAGCTGGCGAACGATGAGCTGGTGCTGCACTCGCAGCACGATCGTACCGGCGATAAGTACGAACTCCACATTCAGCGCGTCGCCGTGGTGGACATGACGGACGAAACCGGCATCCAGGTGTTGAATCTCATCCTGCGCCGTGCCATGAACGGGCTGAATTTGCAGCTGGTTGGTCGCAATTTGTACGATGCTGCGGCCAAGATTCCGATCCGCGAGTATCACATCGAGCTGTGGCCGGGTTATATCACCAGCATCCGGCAGCACGAGAACGAGGTGCTGGTGTGCTGCGAAATAGCGCACAAAACGATGCGCATGCAGACGTGCTACGATATACTGCGCGAGTGTCAGCGGCACGATCGGAACTTTAAGGACGCGTTCCGTCGGGCGGTGCTCGGGTGCGTGGTGCTGACCGGGTATAACAACAAGACGTACACGATACACGACGTCACGTTCGACACCACGCCCGAGAGTACGTTCGATACGAAGAACGGGAAGATTTCGTTCCTGGACTACTACCGCAACAAGTACAATCTGCGCATTCGTGACGCGTACCAGCCGATGCTGCTGTCCCGGGCGAAGAAGAAGGACGCCCGGTCCGGCGATAGCGAGCTGATGGCACTCGTACCGGAACTGTGCCAGATGACCGGGCTAACCGATTCGATGCGTTCAGATTTCAAGTAAGTTGAGTTGCCCACTTTGCCTCAGCGACGTCATTTGCTAAATAAATTTAAAATAACGCTCTTTTCCCCTTCCAGAATGATGCGTGCGATGGCGGACCACACGCGCCTCAATCCGGACCGACGTATTGAGCGGCTGGAAACGTTCAACCGACGCCTGCAGACGTCGCCAGAGAGTCAGGAAGTGTTCAAGGTGTGGCAGATGGAGCTCGATCGTCGCCTAGTGGAACTGCCCGGCCGTTTGCTACCGCAGGAGATGATATTTTTTTCCACCACCTCCACGTACGTACAAACCCGAAGCACCGACTTTTCTGCCGCTATTATTAGGACAAAGTTTCGTTATCTTATCATCGTTATTGCAGTGGTGTGCAAGCGGGCGAGAATGCCGACTGGACGGCCCACTTCCGTGACAATCCGATGTTTGCGACGGTGCGCCTAAATCGTTGGTATTTGGTCGTACCGGGGCGTTGGCAGCGCGAGGCGGGCGATTTCCTGAACTGCATGATCACGGCCGCACGGGGTATGCGGTTCGAGATCAGCAACTGCGAGATGGTACCGATGCCGGACGACAGTCCAACGACGTACGTGCGCACGCTGGACGCGATCATCAACAAGGATCCACAGATGATCATGTGCGTCGTGTCGAACAACAAATCCGATCGATACACGGCCATCAAGAAGAAGTGCTGCGTTGACCGGGCCATCCCGACGCAGGTGATGGTGCAGAAGACGATCACGCCGAAGAGTGGCAATGTGCGCACGCTCATGTCCGTCGCGACGAAGGTGGTCATACAGATGAACTGCAAGCTGGGCGGCGTGCCATGGAAGGTAAAGATCCCGCTGAACGGGCTGATGACGATCGGGTTCGACGTGTGTCACGATTCGAAAGACAAGAGTAAATCGTTCGGCGCGATGGTGGCAACGCTCGATCACGACAATCGCGGTACGCCCAAGTTCTTCTCCACCGTCAGTCACCATTCGAGTGGGGAGGAAATTTCCAACTACCTGCCACTCAACACGGTGAAGGCGTTGAACGAATATCGGCGCGAGTTTGGTGAACTGCCGAAGCGCATCATCTTCTACCGGGACGGTGTGAGCGATGGACAGCTGCAGTACATCTACGATCACGAGGTGCGCTCGCTGGTGGAGAAGCTGGGACAGATCTACAAATCGGCCGGCATCGAACAGGACGTGCTGCTCACGTTCTTCATCGTAAACAAACGCATCAACACACGGTTCTTCGACCATCGGCTCAATCCACGACCGGGCACTGTGGTAGATAATGTGGTGACGCTTCCCCAACGGTAAGTGCGGCGACCATTTCTCTCTGAAAGAGTGAATCTGTTCAATTTATGCCCACTGTCTATGTCTCCCTCTCCTTCCAAACAGAACCGATTTCTACCTCGTCTCTCAGTCGGTGAAGCAGGGCACCGTGTCACCCACAGCGTACAACGTCATCTACGACACGTCCGGGCTGAAGATTGACCACCTGCAGATGCTGTCGTACAAGCAGTGCCACCTTTACTACAATTGGTCCGGTACGACGCGCGTGCCCGCCGTGTGCCAGTACGCGCACAAACTTTCGTTCCTAGTAGGCCAGTATCTACATCAGTCGCCTAGCAACATGCTCGAGAAGAAGCTTTACTTCTTGTAGACACCATTTTGCTTCCGAACGTCAGGGTTTTCGTTTCCATAGGATTATTGTTCTTTTTTTTCGTTTGATGACCTAAAAGGCAATCGCTCGTTGCCGCTAGCTCAGTAACGGTTTAGGTATGAATGATAGTGTGCGAATTTTGCAAAGCGTACGGCACTTGAAATGTGGCGTACTTTTTTTTTGTTTAAGAAATCCCAGAATTACCTATTTTGCATTAGAAAAAGCGACAACCGAAGAAAAACCCGGTTACTTCGACTAGTTTTTAGGATACAACAGGGCCCAAGGAGGTCGAAACGAACCGAAAACGAAAGAATCGCTCGCCAAGATACTCTTAGGAGATGTTTTATTCAATTTTATTTTTTCGATTGTTTTTCTTTTTTTCTGCTAAATTCACTCACTCTTCTTCGCTACAGTTAACAATTGGTCTACGGCGGCGCTAGTGTTGTGTTATTAATGTATATTTTCAACATTTTCCGAATGAATATATGCTCTATTATCGGAAGCATTTTTGTATAGGCCAATCAAGAAAGCAACGCTCGGTCAGGTGTTTTGCTGGAGGGAAAAGGTGTGCGAAGCAGAAACCCGCGATCGATTTGTTAGAGAACTGTAAAACAAAACTTTGAAGAAACAAAACCAACCAACCATAAGTAAATATCGAACTCTGATATTTGAGAGAAACAAAAATTATACTAAAAAAATGTGCTGCTTCTCTTCCATTTTCTTTAACAACTGCTATCGGTATTTAAGCAAAGCAAAAAAGAAAACTTAAAACAAAGTGGTGTCCGTGCGGTGTTGTGTGTAAGGGGCGATAGTTTCCGTTTGTGTTTCCTACAAAATCCTGCCTTACAGTTTAACTAGTCAATCCGCAGCGCACACCGCCATCGCTTCCTCCTTCTCCTCCAGCAGCTCCTTCGCGGTCACGTCGAGTTTGCTGCGCGTGAACTCATCCACCGTCAGCCCCTGGACGATCTTCCACTGGCGGTTCTGGATCTGCACCGGGAACGAAAACACGATATCCTTCGGCGCACCGTAGCTCCCGTCGGACAGGACGCCCATCGACACGTACTCGCCGTCGCGGGTGCCCGCGAACCAGTCGCGCATGTGATCGCTCGCTGCCTTCGCCGCAGACATCGCGGACGACATCTTGCGGGCGGCGATCACGGCCGCACCACGCTTCTGCACCGTCTCCAGGAACTGCTGCTTCAGGAACTCATCATCCGCTACGGCTTCCGGTACCGTCTTCACCGCGCCACCCACCTCAACCGACGCGTTCCGTGCGTCCGGTACCTGCGTCGCCGAATGGTTACCCCAGATGATGACGTTCTTCACCTTCGAGATGCCCACTCCGAGCCGACCGGCGATCTGGGCCTGGGCACGGTTCTGATCCAACCGCGTCATGGCGGTGAAGTTTTCCTTCGGGATCGAGGGAGCGTAGTGGGAGCACACCAATGCGTTCGTGTTGGCTGGATTACCCACGACCAATACTTTCACGTCCTGTTTTGTTTTGTTTTTTTGTTTGTGCATGCAAACGAAACCAACGTTATTCTGTGATCGTCGAACCATGTGGGGAGCGAAAACACGTACCTTCTTGGCGAACTTATCGAGCGCCTCACCCTGCACCTTGAAAATCTTCACGTTGGCCGACAGTAGGTCCTTGCGCTCCATGCCCTGCTTGCGTGGCATCGCACCGACCAGGAAAGCTGCGTCCACGTCCTTGAAGGCGACGGCCGGATCCGCGGTCGGCACAACGCTGACCAGCAGCGGCAGTGCACAATCGTCCAGCTCCATGACGACACCCTCCAGCACGCCCATCATCGGCGGAATGTCCAGTAAATGCAGGATCAGCGGCTGGTTCGGCCCGAACACATCGCCCTTCGCCACCATGTACAGCAGCGAGTACGCGATCTGGCCAGCGGCACCGGTTACGACGACACGAATCGGTTCAGCAGACTAAAAAACCGACGTGGAGCGAGTCGGATGAGAAGAAGAGGATGGATTAAAAAAAAACGCTTTGTTTATTTGCCATTTGTTAGCGGGCCGGCTGGGACAGTGGGCATATTGACACACGCGGCGAAAAGGTGCCAATTGGTTCGTGTCACCTTCCGACGGATCATAAAAGCCACGAACGATGCGGCTTGCCGCGGATGAGCCGATAAGAAAACGGGATGGAGTTCGCAAAGAAGACCATCAATGAACGACGAGAACGGAGGGGGCACGTACGATGACGACGCCATGGGAGGGCAACAAAAGGTCAAACAAATGGCTGGTGTATTACATAAAATAATTATTTTCATCTCTCGCACGGGGGAAGCACAATGGCACGACGGGAAGAAGCCGCCGATGCCGGTGTCGCTGAATCTGTTGACAACAACGTCATCACGCGTTGCTCTCGTCGAAAGCACGAAAACCCAAAAAAACGAAACAAACAATCATCTGCTAATCAGAAATCCGCCGTTGTCGGCAGGCGAGTTATGGGGTGTTCCGGGAACCCGATTTATGTGGGGAGGCCGGAAAGGGCAATCATCGAATTTTGACAGATAATGCCAACGTCCATGTGTCCATGTGTGTCTGTGTGTGGTGCGTGGCTCTACGTGCAAACACACCAGAGGCGGTCTTCTGACATCGCCTTCTACGATTACTAATATCGATTAGAGAACATCGGAACGGGAAGGTGACCTAAGGGTGAAGTCGATTTACATTCTCCTTTTTGATGCGACAAAAAGCGCCCTGGAACGCAATTAGTGCATCGTCATCTCGGGCCATTTCTCCAGCCCCAAAGCCGCTACGAAGGATTACACCACCATTGTGCACCGCACAGCGCGCCATTATCATATTTTTGCGCTTATCGTCGCCGCTTTTCCACTTCGCTTACCATTTTTTCCGCTACGATTTCTAGCAGGTGTCTTTCGAGGGAAAACGCAAAAAGCACGGACACGCACACACAAACACGCGCGAACACACCGAAATGCAAATTTACGGAACGAACGACTAAACCCGGAAATGAGTGAACCGCAAAAGTAGGTAATATTACTTATTGCGGGTTGGCGAAAAAATGAAATGCACGAAGCGCTAGATGCCTTTGCAGCCCGCTGTAGATGCAGAACAGCGCGATCTGAGGACGACGGAGCGCGAGATGTGCTGCGGATGGCGAGCAAGGGCTACAGTGGTGTGCACTAGAAAGTGGGCGGCAAATGCCGAGGGGGAGTTTTTAATTGATTTGATGTTGTTTGTTGGTGGTGATGAAATTTAACATTTGGGTGAAATTTTATAAAGCAACATTTATGTATTTAATTAAATTTTACAGCTCAAGTGTGTGCCTTCCACTACACAGCACTGTGACATTCGCTCTCCTGCTCTCTTGCTTTCTCTCTCACACACTCTCCACTCAACCCTGACGACCAATCTCTCGCGCAACCGCTTATCGATGTAATAATGGACAAAAGAAAAAGCGCAAACATGAAGCATTAATTATGAAACGAGGTGGAAACAGTGAGAAGTAGCATTGTACCTTGTCCGTGTAACCGATTCCGAAATCCATTGTACCCCTGCACAACGGCGCTCTCACTGTTATCTCCCGGCGACGGTGTAATAAACGCGGTCAAATAGCAACATCATAAGGCGCGATGTTCATCAACACCGTACGGTGCCGAACATTTTCCACCGCGCTCGATGAAGCGGAACGGGAACGGTTTTATTTTTAAACCGCCCGGGAAAAATACCGCTCCGAGGCCGGCGGCTTCCGCTGGCTGGTGCTGGTGGTTTGGAAATTTTTAAAAATAATTTTCTACAAAATCTGTCGATGGAAATGTTCGGTTTTCAAAAATAATTTTCTCATACTCTACCGCGCGTAAGTTTTGTGTTTCACTTTATTGTGTTTTGTTTTTTTGTTGTCTTATCCTCGCATAATTCGTGTATTATAGGAGCTTTCCTTTAAGTAAGTGTGTTGTGTGTGTGTGTGGGCATTCTTCTCTCTTTTCTTCACAGCAACAAGAGACTGAGTGGGTTTTAAGAGTTTATTAAGGTGTTTTTTCTTCGTTTCGCGTGTACGTGAGTCTATGTTTTTGTTTGTTTTAAATTGTGTATAATCTTTGAATAGAGCTATAATCCATATTCATTTACGTTAATTACGTTTTTTGTTTCACAATCATCTATAACATGTGCCTTCATCATATCATCAAGTTCCTTTCTAGTACAATTGTCCTTGTTTTTGTCGTTAGTAAACCCCGTCGCTACTTATCACTATTTTAAACCACATCCCAACCTCCCGTGCTCGTGCAGCGTGCAAAGAACTCTCTATGTGGGAATAATATAGTATTCTTGGTTCGAAGGGAAATCAGAAAATTCAATTCCACCGACACTCAGCGAGGGAAAAAGGTTGCTGCTGCAAACATTGGTACGATAGTGTGTTGATATATACAGAGGAGTTGCGCTGTAGTTGCTTCTTTCGACACTAGCTACATTCGTTACTTATTACGATTGTAATAAATGGTGAGTGGGTGTGGGTATGTGTGTGCGTGCGTATGATTCGTAAGGTGAATGAAACCAAACCGTGAACCATTTCCTACACTGCGGGATGCCTTGGGCTCGTACAAACATCTTCTTCACTCGCGTCCTCTTCGCACACGCACGCGTAACATTAAATGTAATAATCAATCACAAACTCATAGTTAGTACCATTCCTTACAAACGAACGTATTGTATTTCCCTATTCTCTTCTCCGCCGCGTTAATCATATTGATCTATCTACTTCTTCTCCTCCGTCCACCGTACGCGCTGTTTTTGTTTGTATTTTTTACGTGGATAAGCTTTTAGTTTTCCATCGCACAAGAGCTTTCTCTCTTAAACACACACACACACACAAACGCATACATATGCGTTCCCGCACAAAACAACAAAAATCGACCACTTTGGGATCTTCTCTTCTGAATCGTATCATAATTTGTTTTGAAATAACTTTTCCAAACTCATACGTTGGCGCTTGTCAACCGTTTAAACAGATTTCATCATGCGCCGAAAAATAGAACGGGGATATTACATACTCTTCACCTCGCATCACAAAAACAAGCTTATTGTTTTTTTTAAATTGTTATTATAAATTTTTAAACGTTTAATGTGCATTATGAAGCTCATTCTGATTTTTGCATTCAAACGAGTGCCAAATACACCGCCCAAGTGTGAGTGCGTGCTTGTGTTGGGTGCAAATAGTTAGCAACTTTTCCACCAAGTGGATGGTAAAAAACGAAGGACAAGAGAGAAAGAGAGAGAGAGAGAGAGAGAGAGAGAGAGAGAGCGAGTGAGAAGGTGTGATAAAATTAGTAACGAATCAAACTTCATCAAATCTTTTGCTTTTGTCGCACTAACCATCATATCGTTGCCTTGATACTAGCACGCCCTTACCCCTGTCACACACGCGTGGCGCGGTCTCGCCCGTATAGCTAAAACCCATTCAGTCATTGTAAACATTTTACAAACAACGATTTCGTTAATAACAATCGCAGAAGCGCACACGAACAACACACCCACTCACACACATACACACGCACATACAACGGAGAGTTTTGATTTAGTTCAGATGGAACCCCTTCTCCTTGGTGGCCGTGAGTAGCCGCTCGCGAAGGATCTGCTCGTTCGGGTAGTCCGGTAGCTTCAGATAGTGCACGCACGTGTTCACCGACGGGTAGGAACCCTCGCCCGCATCCACCTTCCGTACCACCGTGAGCCGGGGATGAAGGTTCGCCAGTCCACCGGGCGGCAGACTGCTGCAACCGGTGGTGAACTGTAGGAACGCCTTCCGTTCCGATCCATTCATGCCCATCAGTACGTTGACGAAGCGCAGGAAGCCGGGGCTGTGGCGAAAAGGAAAACAAATATGTAAACTGATGTAAAAAAAAACAAATAAAACAAAACAGTAGGCTATGGCTAGTGCGTTTCCATCCTCACCAATGTAGAGAAACCGGCTGTCAATGCCTACTGTTTGCGACTGCGTGCTTACCTCTCCTTCGTGTATCCGAGCTTCGGTTCCGTGTAGGTCATGATGTCCTCACGCGTCCATTCCGGGTTCTGCTCACCGCACAGCATCTTGCGTATCTCGTCCGGCGTAAATGCGGCCAGCTTGTTGAGCGTAAACACCTCGCAGAAGCCACGGTGGAATGCGGCCAGCTGCTTGGCGATGCCCTCCTGCAGGCAGAACGCGATGGTCAGATTGCAGTACTCTTCCACGTTGTTGATCGTGACGTCGATGTTGGAACCGTTCGGGAGCAGATCGGCCGATGCGTAGCCATAGTTTTTCGAGCTCGGCAGGTAGGTGAAAGTAAGCGCGAGATCCTCCAGCGCCACACAGCCCGTTTTGGTGTTGAGTTTCAGCTCGCTGATTTGCTGCAGTTTCTCCTCCGAGCAGAGCGTATCGTTCTGTTCAATGTTTTGCTTCTGCTGCACCAACTCCTGCAGCTCGCGCAGGAACTGATACCGGATGGGATCGATCTCCTGCAGGTTCTCCTGCGACAGGATGCCATCGAACCACGCGCCTTCGCTCGTCGCCATCTTGGATTGGTACGAGTCGACGAGCAGATCCCGATCGCGATCGCTTTCCTCCGACACGATCGAGGAGATCATAATATCTTCGCTCAGTGTTCCGGTTTTGCCCGCTCCGGGGAACGGAGACGATGTCCGAGCGATGGAACGACTGTGGCTGAGCAGCTGCAGGAAGCTGTTGGACAGCGGTAAATCCACTAGCCTGTTATCCTGCAGTACCTTCGCCAGAAACACGCCCAAGAACCAGAAGTAGCTCGAAACAATGTCGCAGATGTCCGAATCCTGGGGCAACGGAGCCGGGAACAGGCCCGTCGAACGACGCACGTAATATCCGACCGGTTTGCCACCCTCGCCGAGGTCGATCAGTTCGTCCTCGATCAGCTTCGGTTCCTCGTCATCACACAGCCACATGCCCAGGTCGCTTCGTTGTAGTTCGGCCGCCACCAGTGCGTAGAACTCGAGCGTTGGCCCAAGCCCGGTACCTTCCTCACCGACAAACTCCACCTCCAGCACCGACTTCCGGTTGCAGTGGACCTTCATCACCTGCTGGGCCCAGTCGAGCAGGTTCTCCCCGCGTGGGACCTTCACGCGTTCGTGCTTCAGCCGCCCGACGCGGTACTCCTGCTGGTCGGCATGCCGCGGACTCAGTCCCGGAGCACGCTGGCGTTCCAGACTGACGTCACGTTGCGACTGCAGCCAGACGATACTGCGCGAGGCACCGAAAGCCGTACAGCTGAAGTAGAGCTGGCGTGTTTCGAACGGAAATAGGAACGGACAGGTTTGGTTGTACTCTTCGCACCACTTGGGCAGACTACCACTGGACAGAACGAGTGGATCCTGGATCTGCTGCTGCAGTTTGTTGGTAATCTTTTTGCTCATAAACACCTCCGGGCTAAGGTAGTGCGATTCCACGTCCGGCATCAGGTTCTTGTCGTTGTTCGATGGTGCCGACGCGAGTGACTGGTTGATGCTGTTTAGCTGCGAGAGCAGCTGCAGGACGTCTTCTACGGAGCAGTACTGCGTACTGCCACCGGTTGCCGCTGCGGTCGTATGTGCAGCCGCACCAGTGCTGGTTCCTCCACCGGGCATGGATGGCGTTCCAGGAATGGGCGAACTTGGCGAAAGTGTCGATCCGTGACTGCGCTGGGAGAAGAGTGAAATGATCGGCGTTGCCCGGCCACCACCTTCCTCTCCGCTGCTGCTAAAGTCCTCCTTCCCACCGGCCAACAGTGAGGAGGACGAACCGGGGCTAGCCTCACGGTAGATGATCGTGTACGTCGGCTGCCAGATCTTGCGGAACTTATCCTGCTTCGGTATCGTCGTCTGCAGCATCAGCTCCTGTACCGCACGGAATATGGTCCAATCGGAGTGCGTCAGATCCACCTCCACGTCGTTCACGCCGTTGATGTTTGGACCACGCAAAACCAACGAAAGTGTCGGCTGTGGTAATGCGGCGGTTGTCGTAGCATGACTTCCGACCAGGTCGGAGGCAAGATTTCCTCCCTTGCCAGACGATGACGACGGTTCGGTGGGATCCACCATCGACGAGTCCACACGCGCACCGCTGCTTCCCGGGGCCGGAATATCGAGATCGCTCGTTTGATTCACGTTCGTCTTGCCGGGGCGCGGATCGAACGCGGGTATGAGAGCGGAAAATTGGCGCTTCAGCACAAACTCATCATCCCAGGACTTGCGCTTGCCGGCCGTTGGCAGACGGTTTTCGAACGTTCGTTCCTCCATGAACGAGAGCAGATTGCGTGACACCATCACCTGCAGGAGCGTGTTGCCCACCTCCTCGTACTCGTCCTCGTTCTCATCGTCGTCGTTTTCGTCCTCGATGTCTTCGTCGTCCTCCAGATCGCCGAGCAGCGTCGGTGCGCGACACTGCTCCAGGAAATCCTCCAGCGACACCTGCTCACTGTCACTCGAAGTCGATGTGAGGCTCATGGTCAGTGCGGGATTAAGTGGATTGACCTGGCCGACGCCGACCATATTGTTGGCGTTATTGTTGTTGCCCGCGGCGTTACCACCACCAACCGCCGATGCACCACCGACCGAGGTGTTGTTGTTCGAGGAGGACGAAGCGGAACTGAACAGGCTCGGATAACTTTGAGCCGTACTGAGCAGCCCGGTGTGACTGGAGAGTGCCAGCTTCACCAGGCTAGTCACGGAGTTTGGTCCACGAGGGAAAAAGTTGCTGTTGTTCTGTAGCACACCACCGACCAACGCACTACCGCCACCGGCACCGATGCCGACGCCGACGCCGCCGCCACTGATCAGTTGATTGTTAATCGGTGCTGCGGTTTGCTGCGATGCGGACGTCGAAGACGATGACGGGTGCGAAGCGTTGTTATTATCGTTGTTGTTGTTGGCGGAGTTGGTTCCACCTCCGGACGTACGACGACGAGCGATTGCCGCGAACGTTTCCAACAAACCCGGCGGCGGCAGTACTTGTACATCGTTCTGCAACATCGTCGACGAACCATCCTGATGATGATGGTGATGATGGTGGTGGTGATGGTGATGGTGTCCGGCATTGTTTCCGTTTCCACTGCTGGTCAAGTTCGGCACGCTCACACTCATCGGATTCGCCGAAGAGGGTGCTACGACCGGTACGACGTTTACACCATCGCTACCGGACACCGATCCAAACAGTCCGTCCACCACACTGATTCCACCGCCGCTACCATCGTCCTGTGCATCCGATGAACCGACGGCTACAATGTTGTTCTTAAGGTTGTTCGTTGCATCGCGTGGTGGCTGCTGTTCCGACGGTTGCTTCGCATCGTTCAGAACCTTCTTGAACGTGTTCGGTGTCGTGTTGTTGTACTTCACATCGAATTTATCCGACGACGGTGTTTTCGCACCGGCCGTGCCCGTCGTGCTGTTGCTTGTGCCCGCTACAAAAATGCTATTCCCGGCACCTCCACTGCCAGTCGTGGAGCCGGTGTTCGATGGAACCGGAGGAAATGCGATCTTTACCGAGGACAGCAAGTTCGATTGGGAGAGCAGCTCCGAGGAGAGGAAATTGTTTGTATTGTTGCGTAGCATATCCACGCCTTCCCTCATCTTGCCCATCATGTCGAGCCGTGTCTGCATGTACGATAAGCTAGCTTTTCCGCAGGTAGCGCTGCTGCTTCCACTAGCGACACTGCTGGCTCCGCTTCCACCACCACCACCGCCGCCACTGGTAAGATTGATTTTATTGTTCGTCTCGTTGATGTTGTTTGTTTTGTTGTTTTCCTCCGTCGAGGAGGAGGACGATGAAGAGGAAGAGGATCCCATAAGCACTGGGACACCGCCACCACTACCACTACCACCACTGATGTTGCTCACAAACTGCTGCTGACCTGCGGCGGATGATGCCAAACCGGTGCCCGCCGTCTGTCCCTTTGTCGGGCCTCCATCGGACAACGAAAGATTCTCCGTGATAGTGGCCAAATCGGAGACCAGCATCGAGGTGCTGCTGTTAATCTGCGACAGATCCGGGATGTTGTTGCCACGTTCGCTGAGCGACGAATGTACCGTTACTGACACCTCCTGATTATTTCCGCCAATCGTCGGCCCGGAGGCAGCCACGACCGAGGAAGACAGATCGTTGCTGCTGCCTCCACTTCCAACCGTGGCAAGATCCGACCGTGCCGAAGACAGCACGTTCTCGGTTATCACTTCAACCGCCTGCTTCCAGGAGAGATTATCAGCCGAGGTCGCTTGTTCCGTGGATGCAACGGAGGATCGGTTTGCATCCGTCGTCGCATCCGGCAGACTTGGCGTCGAGCTGGACTTCCTGCTCGTCAGCACGTTCAGCGACTTGTCGTACACTTTCTTCTTGCCCGAACTAGCACCGGTGCCACTATCCACCATCTCGCACTGATTATTGTTTCCGCCTCCACCAACTGTGGTTTCGGAAACTGCACCACCGGCCGCGTTACCGCCGTGCAGATCGTACATACCGTCGACGGTTGCCAGCTTTAGATCGTACTTTCCTTCCGCACCCATTCGGTACGAGTTGCGCATACCGTGATCCCACTTCACATCAATCCATCCGTTGTGAATGTCGGCTATTACCGTGCCCTCACCCGGCGGATTGCCGTCCTGATCGTCCCAGTGCCAATCGACGCCACGAACTACCCGGGCCCCATCGGTGATGAATCGCAGCTGGGAGCGAATTTGTCGACGCTCTTTGCGCAGCTTCGCCTCGTTCTCCTTAGCGGCAGTTTTGTCCATATCTTCGCACACCGACATCACGGTGCCGTAGATTTCGAACCCACTCAGGCTGAGGTAATGCGTCTGGCCGGACGCATTGCGACCGTTCTGGTGGATGCGCACGTGCCGGTAGCCTTGCTGTTCATCGGCCGGACAACAATCGACCGGCCAGGTGCAGGTGCTGCCCGGTTCCGCCAGGCTTTTGTCGTCCGTATGCGTTAACAGCGTGACCCAGTTCACTCCATCCTTCGACATCTGGAACAGCCAGTTGCGGAGTGCTGAACGGCCGTAACCACGCGCATGACGCAGCGTGTACGCCGTCGGGATGATGTATATGCCGAGATCGATCGCAAACCATGACTTTTTGTTGTCCTTCGTGTGACAGTTCACGCTGACGCTGTCGCGCGATAGGATATCCTCCAGTTTGCCGTACGGCAGCTGCTTGCCTTCGCTGCTTGTCACCGTCACCAGACCGTACTGGGCCGGATTCACCCACTCGAGCGTCTTGCCGTTCGTGCCAATGTAGTAGATGATACCATTTTCATCGAAATCATGCTGATACCGGAACTGCATCGTTCCCGGCTTCGCATCCTTCATCTTGCGCAGGTACAGAAACGAGGAACGCTCCATATCGTACCACTGCTTGGCTACCATCTTTAGCAGATACTTGTTCAGGTGTCCCACGGTGGCGAGCGGTTCCATCTTCAGGTTGCGCCCGGTACGATCGAACAGTGTCTGCTCACAGGCCGCCCTTTCGAGCCGGAAGCTAAGCTTCTTGGTCAATATCTGCAGCCCGTAGCTTCCGCCCGGCGAGTCGTACATGTACACTGGCAGCTTCTCGATGCTTTCCAGCACCGCGACCAGCTTCTGCACCAGTATTGCGGCTGTATTTTTCCCCGTCTTCATTTCGCCACCGTACATGCACTTTTTGAAGATTGACAGTCGCTGCTTCTGGTACTTGTTCGCTTTGTTGCGATTGATGCCCAAATCCCAATAGTTGGGTGACAGAACCGCCACAAGGGCTTGTACCAAACCGGAACTGTACATCTCGTACGCACTGATTACACCGTCCTCGTTCAGCAGATGAACCAGTTCGTTCAGCGCGTTGTACAGCTTCTCCTGCCAACTAACACTGGGGGCCGTCGATGCGGCCGAGCTTGTAATAAGCGCGGCCGCCGTCGTCTTGGACGACGATTGTTGCTCCTCTAGTGCGATCTCAATTTGGTGCACTATCTTGGACAGTTTTGCTACGGCCCCGCGTGGTATAGCTTGTGCCGCCTTGAAGTATCGATTGTATAGATCGCGTGCCAACTTGTTCAACTGCAGGGAGGGTTTTGGAAGCAGAACGAAGAAATTAATATCAAAAAGAAGCTTCCCACTTCCGCGACAACTTACCTGATACTTCTGTGCCTCCGCCTTGCAGCGCATCTTCTTCTTCTTCGTGTTGATCCAACCGGCCGCAAAGTCTGGCCCCAACGTTGTCTCCGCCGTGAACGTGTGCTTGGTGCCGCGATTGCTCTCGAAAATAAAGCCGGGCAGTTCGTCCTGCAGGATCGTCACCTGATGACCCTCGGAATTGTTGATATGTAGTTGGTGTTCCTTCTGGCTCTGCAGCACCCAGTTCCCGACAGCAATGCGCGCCAAACTTGGGGCCGAGAGGATAGGTTGCGAGACGGTACCCTGCCGTACGGCGGCCCGGGCTCGTTGAAGCTTTTCCAGAAATTCACCACGATTTTCTGCAAAGACGAGATGCGACAATCAACGTTAAAAGAGCTGGTCACGAGACTCGAGTTGGTTCGCGTGTTCTTTGACCTAACGAAACGCGATCGATTTTCTGTTCTATTTCATTTCGTTTTCTATCGATACCACTAATCATCGCTCCGAGCACAAACTGTATTTCAAACAGCGGATTCTCACCTTCACAGGGTACATGGTTGGGTTCGGAGGCTTTTTCCTTGCCTATAAGTATGGAAATCCGTGTGTTGCAGACACGGTTCGAATAAAGAATAAGTAACGGAATCGAATTTTAGATAAAAAAAAACACATTTGTGGCCTAATCAATTCTAGGTGGGACAAAACGAAAAGCTTTATAGAAGCGCTCTTTATGCTTATTAGCGAAGCGTGCGCGCGCGTTGCACGTGTGTGGTGGTCGCCGTTGTGTTGTTTATCCGCAGCATATGCTTATAACATGCTTTTTTAAATGTAAAATTAATAGCATAGGATCACTAGCATTCGTGTGACAAGAAATGCCTAATATCCTTCTGGCGGTAGAGCCACAGCCAGCAAACCCACGATTAGTCGGAGTACAAGGTGTGTAGGTTAGAGTTGGCCCCATTAGCGTTAACACCATCCATATATGCGTTTTGTTTTCGCACACTCGCGCTCTCACGCTACCTACCTGTGCTATCACTACCATTCTCGGGGCTGCCGCTCGAGTACATTGTCGCCAGTTTGCCGTCGAGAATGAAACGGAACCATCCGTTCGATCCGTTCGATAGTTCCAGCGCGGCAGAATCGGACCACACGTACAGGCAGTCGCGTCCCCGACAGATGCTCCAATCGTGCCAGTGGTAAGCCTTGCCGTGCAGTATCTCCTTCGCGTCCTCGACAACGACCGTGGTGGTGGCGCCGGCGTTGCCGGATGTTGTCGCTACTGTCGTCGTTGGTGTTGCCACTGTGGTCACCACCGCACCGCAACCGGAAGCTTCGGTAGAGGAGGATTTCGTGTCGTCAGAGGACGATCTAATCACATCATTATTGTCGTTACCATCGAAGCTGGGCTCGCCCATCAGCGCTTGCACCTTGGTGTAGACGCCCAGTCGCGCGAAGTGATCGAGGAAATCGTTCTGCGTCTTCGACATAAGCTCTTGCACGATCGTAAGCACCACCAGATGGCCGTCTTCGTCATCCTGGAGCGGTGAAGCGTAGATGTGGACGAAATTAGAAAAGAAAACAACGGCCGAGATTAGCAAGACGAGCAGATATAGAATGTGTCGGAAAGTTTAGCAAACATTAAGGCTTAAGAAACAACAAACACACACACACACACACACGCGCGCGCGCGCAGCAACATCCATCATGCGTACGCGCCGCGATAGACAGATAGAGTGCCGCCAGCCAGCGCGCTGCTGGAATACTGTATCTTTGCTGAAGAAAAAAAAGCAATAACAACAGGGATTTTTGTTTTAAATTTTCACCAATGATCGCAGATTTAAAGCAACTGGTCTGACCCAACTGTTCGAGGAGGATCTACAACGGCTGCAGGGTACCGAATCAGAGGTTCAAGCATAGTATAGGTAGAAAGAATTGTACCAAATGTTTCGCAGTTCTCACACGGGGTTCGATTTTGTTCGGCAGAGTAACATTACAGCAGCTAAAACAATAAACATCATGAGAGCTTTTGTTATCGAAAATGCATTGCGAGAATTAATGATGACAACTAAATTGCTCAAGCAAACCGTGCGGTTTATCATTATTAGCCAGCCACAGAGATGTACTTATTTATTTGATCACATTATAGATCCATGCCACAATAGATAGATGTATTGTCGCATTCATAACCGACAACGTTAATGCAATGTATGAGGCGATCAATTATTCTACAAATGGAATCAATAAAAGCGTCATAAGAGTATGCAAAACTGATTTTTGATCAATTTAAATTTTCAACAAAAAAAAACGTTGACTGCAACAAAAAAGTCAACTTTATTAGTTCGCGAGATAGAAAAATCGAACGGGGCCGGAAGGGGGAAGAAGTATTATGTTGAAAACACATAGGTGCGCCACGGGATCATTCAAAGATGAAAAATAAAAGTACTTAAGTAAGAAAATAAATCAATCCGAGGATTTTATCATTACCGCAATGCTTAGATCTGACCAATTGCTTTGGGTGCGATTACGAGGATTGGTGTGGTTACTATTGTTATTGCTTTTGGAACCGGTGGTCCGTTCTTCGTCCGTCTCCTCATCGTCCGAGTGGGGGTTCGCTCTTGTTGGCGGCGTTGGTGGTGGTGGTGTCAACGGCAGCAGTGGTGGCGGTGGTGGAATTATGTAGCTGCTAGAATTACGCCGCTGCCGCTTGGCCTGCACGAATTTGCTCAACCGCTCGGCACAGCCGTGCTTGGTTAGGATATTATTGCTAACGCTACTAGAACTATTACGCGGCACTACGGTTAGAATCGGCGGCGGAGGAGGAGGTGGAAGATACGACGCGAAAGACGTTGACGGTTGGGCCAACGGTGGCCAGCTGTAGCTAATCTGTGGATGCCAACAATGGAGACAACGGTTTTCCGTCATTTAGTTCAGGGCATACAAAAGAAGCACGCACACGCTAATGATCAGAGATGGTCGATCACCAATCCGTATGGTTTACAAAACATCGAAAGCGATCGATTTGTATGCGTTGTGTAGTGCGCTGGTGTGGGCTTGGTGGATAATTTCTCACAATTTCATCATGCACATTAACTCCGAAAAAAGCGACCTCTTTTTTGTTGGGCAGAACGAAGATGGCAGCGTACAGGATGGGTCTTTTTCCCTTTCCCACCATTCCCGTGTTTAAACATACCTCGTTGTCCAGTACGCTCGCTATGACTTCGACTAGCAGCGTGCCTAAGCTTTGCTCATAGCTTTGCAAACCCTCCGAGGAACACAGCTTCGAGAGGACCTCCGGTTGCACGTACTGTATCATCTTCTTGATAAGACCTGCAACAGGGCAAACGAAAATAAAAAAAAAACTTAATTCATTCGCACTAACTTAATTCATCTGCACAAACTCACCCAGGCTAGATCTACGGACACTAGCGAGCATTGTGCTTTGGAACGTTTTGCAGAACGTGGGTAGGAAAAACTTGAGATACACCGGTGCCATCTCGGGATCGCCACGAGGTTCTCCCACACCTCCCGCCTCGTCCCCACTGTCGCCGGCCTTCACGTCCGAGCGCGTAGCTGCCATCATCCACTCGCCCGGTGATTGCAGTATCGAGGCCACCTCCCGATGACCTTCGTCCGGGCGCTCGCGTGCCTTATCGAGTGGCGTTTTGCCGTCTTCGTCGCGCAGATCCGGATTGGCACCGTGCTTGAGCAGCACCTTCGCTATTCCGGGTCGCCCGAAACAGGCGGCATAGTGGAGGGACGAGCTGCGCTGGCCCTTGTTCACATCCGCACCCTTATCACACAGAAACTCTACCATCTCGAGCGTCCCGAAAGCGGACGCCCAGTTGAGCAGCGTCTGACCGACGTCGTCCATGCAGTTGACATCGATGCCGCCGGATTCGATCGACTCGATCAGCGCCTCCGTGTCCTTGCTGCGGATGCAGTCGATCAGCTGACGGTGGGTGCGCTCTGTGCTCGAATCCGCTCGCCGCACCCGGGGCGCCAGCTGACCTTGCGAACCACCGACACGCCCGAGCGCCTGCCGGCCCTCGAACAGCAGCAGCAGAATCAGGTCAGCTAATCGCATACAGTCCAGCACGCACCGTTCGTCCCCCTTGAACGCGCGCTCCATCGCCTCGAGCAGATTCGATCGGAGCAGATCGTGCGTAATCGAGGGCGAACCACGGCACAAGGTTGACAGTAGCGATATGGTGGTGGCGATCGACTGGCTCGACCTGCCCGCTTCCATGGCACCCTGGGCTGATTTTGGTGCGGACGACGATAGCTGCGCCGTTGATGGGGATGATTCGGGATGCGACGAGGAGTTAGTACCGAGGCTGGAGGAAATGGCCGCATTGGATCCACCACCACCGCCACTGGACGAAATCTGTGGACCACCGGCAGCATTGCTCAATCGATTCAGCAACTCCTTCACCAGCCCATACTCGGCCAGTGGTGCCGGATCGACCCCCTTGCGCGTGAACCGATCGGCAACGGAGGCAAAGCATTTGAGTGCACCGTCCGCCACGAGCGGATCCTCATGCTGCAGCAGCGTGCTCAAACTCTCGACGCACGTTTGCACATTCGCTCCCTGCGGTTCGACCTTCGTGCACAGCCGCGACACAACCGCCATGGCCGAATGCAACGTGTCCTTGTGGATCTGTGAGCCGCTGTCGCGGATGAACGTGAGTACGCAGCTAAGACCGCCACCCTCGAAGACGGCACCCGCTTCCCGGGTGCAGATCAGCTCCAGCACCTTGATGCACTGTTCGGCCAGATCGCGACTAGTACGGCTCTCGAGGTCGGCCACCTCGAGCCGGTTGCAGATGGCGCGAATCGCACCATCGATTGCGACGATACGCCGGGTACACTCGGACGACACGTCCAGATAGTACGTGATGGCGCGGGCCGTCACCTCCAGCACGTTTTCCGGGGCCAACTCGTCAAGGAATATTTTACATAACGCCGGTAGGAACGTTCTCGGTGGACAGCTGCAAAAGAAGCACGAAGCGTACACGAATTTTTAATCGACCGAAATTGACAGGAAAGCTGAGTTTCACGAAAAACCTACCTTTCGAAACATCTATCTACATTGTCGGACATGAGGAGCAGCATGCAAAGTTGCTCCAACGCAATCAGCTGCATGTCGCGCTCGTCGCCCTGGCCCATCGAGAGCCATTCTAAAAGCGTTTCCGGATCTACGTCCCCCATCTGAAAGAACAAAGAGAAATCAATATGAGATTTGTAATTTAAAGTGTCTTCGCTCTAGCTTGCTTCACATGACGCACAACGCAACGTGAGAAACGCTTTCCTTGATTGACTTCTACCACACCGCCATCACTATATACCCAAAAACCTTCACAGATTGTTGTGCAGAAAAACGTCCGCGTTTATTATTGTTCACGAAACGCTTATGTGTATATTGCAGCGAGAGTATGACGAAAAAAGTGTTTGTAAACGGAGCACAAAATTTCGGGCCAAGAGAAACGCCGTGCGCCGCGCCCTCTCCCTCCCTCCGATCCCGTCACGCACGCAGGCACGATCATGCGTTGTGTAACCACCAGCCACTACCGATCGCAGCAAGCACATGCCAACTCCAGCGACCAAAGGCACGCAGCACAGCCTGTTACTGGCAGTGAAGAGGGAAAACATAACCGAGCCCTCACTTCCTCCCTTTGCATAGGGGCTTTGATGGTGATTTTGCAACCTACAAAAACGCGCTGCATCTAAACCACGCACGTACACAGAGCGGAGCCATCAAGGCACGTGCCAGCCACACCAAGCTATTGCTTCCTCGTGGTGAAGCGAAAGCTATTTATACTAAAAATATAATCAATAACTCGACTGAATAGTTTCTCATTTCCTCCTTTTCTCAACGCGCCCCGTTGGGAATGGGAATCTGTGTTGTTTTCCATCCTATCAGAGACGCTGATCAGCTGCACACGACGACTGCTCTCTCTCTCTCTCTCTCTTTCCACCTTTTCATAATCTTATGCTCAGCGGAAAGAAATGGCAAAAAATGGGACACGCGAATGAGTTGCCCCGGTTATCTACGATAGCATAGGTCGGACATACACAACGCAGCATCGAAGGTCATTCCACAGCACCCACGAGAGCAGGGGACGTTCGTTGATCAAAGTTTATTGATTTATTCACTTACACGGGCCTAGTTTGAATTTTACTGTACTAGATTCGATCTTCAGTGGCGTTTTAACCTCAAACAAGTGAAATAGTTCTGGGTCAAATCGATTCTTGAACAATAGTGACTCAAGAACAAATCAGGGTCGTGGAAGCTTTTTTCTTCTGGTTCTCTGTTTTAAGGGATGATTATTTTTTACTCTCGACGAGATTCAATATTAGCGCGATTCTTCCGAAACGAGCAGCCATATCCGTATGATTCTTTTAACACTCTAATACCCGAATAAAAAACGAAAATGAATAAGCTTTTACCAAACCCAACGCCGCGCTATCTGCGTTCCCTCGTAACCTCTCTTTTGTCGATAAAATGAACACGTACTACGTAACACACAAGTATCGGGAGGCACACGTTATGGCTTCGACTAGGAGGGCATACAGAAAATATTTCACACACCACACGGAAGTTGTGAAGCAAAAAGTACGAAAATCGCGAGAAATGGCAGCGCACAATAATTAGCAGATGCATTAATTGCCCCAGCCGGGTGCCCGAGGAGTGGTGGTGAGTGCAGATTACGAGCTTTTCCCCAAAAAATCGCAATCGCTCCTTCACTAGAATTAACATTTTTTTTATGGAACCTATTGGAGAGGCAGCTGCAAGTTATTCCTACCGTATCATGCATGGCTGACGATCACAGTTTTATCATCACAGCACGGGGGTGGGGTGTGGTTTTGTGTAAAAGCGCAACGTTTTCACGTTGCTTCAATCGAAGCGGGCATTGACAGAATCGTATAACGAACACAGCCTTGGAAAAGCCCCGTCTCAAGAAGCTCGAGAATGTGTTGTAAAAAAAAGAGACCAAAATCGTCGGTCAACAACCAAACCAGCGGCCAGGGTCGTTGTCTGTTTGATCAATATACACCAAGGACTGGATGGGTTCTGACTTCTCGTGTTGCCTCGCAGCGCACCCGGCAATGGTTGAATATAAAAATCAACGTAACTGTCGCCGATGAATTGGACGACCAGTAACAAGGATCATCCCCGTCCGCGTGCTATCGATTTTTTTTGCAACCAGAGCTTTATTAAATCAATGAAATGCGATGTCGTTACGAATGCAGCTATTATTAGTCCCGCACTTTCTGGCTTTATGTCACAGCGAAAAGCAATCGTTCACAGCAGTGTTTGATCGTTGCAACCACACAATCACCTTGGGAAATCTAACTTCGTTCGGGAAATGTGCAACAATTTATGCACTTCAAAGATGATTCATTCATTCTCAACTCTATCCATTTTTGGAATCGGGATCCATTTGCCGAACAGAAGCAGGTTAGCTAATGAGTGTTCTTGGGTGTTTACCGAGTGCTTCCTGCTCCACCGTGTTTAGTATGAATATTTAGCAGAAAAGAAGCCATCACAGACAAACACAAACAAACAAATACACACACACGCACACACACATACGTACGAAACCAAGAAAGCAGTGTTAGTAGGTTACGGAAGCGTCTCCGAATGGCTTGAGAAATGAGGGCCATCTCTCCTCCAGCAGCTTGCCTGTCTTGCCCGCAGACCCGCAGACCCGTCGCAGACGAAGAAAAGATCTGCTGTTGCGCGTCTGGGTCGCGCTGTCGTCGGTCGTTCCAAGTGAGAAGCAGTTCAAGAAGCGATTTCATCAGTCTCACTTCACAAACAGAGCCGATGATGGTGGTCGTCGTGGGGCGGCTCTACCTTGCATGCTTGTTTGCCAGCTCTTTTCCCTCTCGAACGAGTGCATTTTACATGCCTGAAACCTTTCTTTGCTTTAGTCTGGGCTGAAAGGTAAACACGATATGAATGCAACTCGAGTAAGCCATCTTCGGGCCAGCAAAAAAAAAAGTCACCCAAAGGAAGGGTTGCCGCGCGACTTAGACATTCGGAAAAGCAAGCAGTATTGCAGCAGGGTAGAACACTATGCACAAAGCACAACGGAAAGACAACTCAAAGCGCGCTTTGTGTTTAGCGCACGCTTGAATGATCTCATAATTTCGGGTTAACTTCGTTTCGAGTCGCTCGGGGTTTCAGGTGTGCTTTCCAGGGCTCCACACAGCTCCAAGTTCCTGTTCCTCATCGTGTGCCTCATGTGCCAATGTTGGTCGTAAAAAGCAACAACCAAGAGCGGCCACAGCTGGTTGCGCACGAAAGCGGTTGGTTGCTATGATGTGCACAAAACGCCAGATGGAACAAGAGTAATTTATTAATTCAAACCGCGTCGAGTGAGCGTTGGTTTTGTGGATTGTTCATTTCGTTGGTTACGCATGCACGTCTCCGTTGCGATCGTCCCCCCAGACCGCTCCACAACTGGGAACAGGGTACCTAACAACCCCTAATCGTCCAACACCTTTGGCGAGCGGGTGAACCCCTAACGACATTGTCGTCTGGTGGCGCCACAATGAAACGACCCTTTCCTTTCGACCTTCGACAGACAAGAATCTTCGGAAATAAAACCACAACCGACGGGACGGTGGAGATAATGCGTGGAAAAGAAAGTTGTCCCGGATGAAGTAAACACAACAGGCCTCCCCCTCCCTCCGCAGGTCCGCCGCGTGCATTGGGCGGACCACAAGCCACAACAAATGTCAAACAAGACCCGGGAGTAGAGGAGCAGTATGGAGTCACCACATGGGAGA
>JXXA01014138.1:0-12873 GCA_000956255.1 Anopheles punctulatus
ACCCGACACGCCTTCCCGGCAATCGATTACAAGCAAATCAAATCCTGAAGAAACACGAGATGCAAAGTAAACAAAAGTATCCGAGTATGCTAATTTACAGGGCCAGGCTAAATGACTGCATATGTGAGTGGCACATGTTTTGCGACGGTGCACCGTTTTACATGCATGGTGCATGCCTGGAGCATATGCTTGATTAATGATAATAGATGTCAGAGCTCAGCAGACACATTATCTACATATGATCTAGATTGATAATATAATGAGCAATGAAGGAAAGTATTTAGCGTATTCCTGTTTTGTTTCATACAAAATACTGGACGTGAAAATACAAATTCCTAGCGATTTGTTTTTGTTTATCTTTTGCTACTTGTACAAAGATACCAATTGTGTTGTTGTTGTTTCTCTTTAAGTTGTTAGAATCATGATCAGATAACGCAAAATTAAAACACATAAGGATGTTATTGTTTATAAATTTGCAACAGCGAGTAATGGAATATAGTTAATTCGACTCAAAAATGATCCGTTTTAAGCATCCAAGACTGATAACTTCAAGTAGACATAAATCAATTATAAATCGATTAGCGCATGCGTTAGCTGTCATCGTCGTCGTCGTACCCATGCCATGCGGTTATTATTTTGCAATTAGTCTTCACGTAGTCGAAATGTTTTATTTTTGCAATTTTTTATAAATTTCAAAGTTCCATGAAACCATCAAAACGATCAGTGAGGTTACTTTATGTTACAAATTATTAAAACGATCTACGTAAGTGTATTTAAATTGTAACATAAAAACACGAAACATCTATAAACGAAAGCAGTAAGTTATTTTAGAAAATATTGCCTCTAATTTTCATGTATAAGCAGCAAATACCACGTATGAAACATGTGAGATTTTTGGAAAGCTAAATCGCATCATAGCATGTGGCAATTACTCATATGCTTCACAACAAGACATGCGAAGGGGAAAATAATTTGCACACACTTAGTTTTTGAGTACCTTCGGAAAGAGGGAGTAAAATTTGTGGGCAAGAGAAAAGCCGATGAAATTTACAATACAAAAAAAAGCCAACCACTCACTCCATGGTTGACCACCATCCGCGGCACAGAGTGTTGCAAGATAAATCTTGACACGGCGTGCCGCCCATAGTCAGAAACGCTAACAAATCACCTATAAGACTTTCCGAGCTCGTGCTTATTCTCTCCACTAGTTTGCTGATGGCACATCCGACGGACCATCGACGAAACATCGAGCCGTTTGGAATGAGCTATGTTCGCTATACTCTGGTTTTCCTTCGTCAACATTAGCAACGCACCGTGTACACAAATGACCAATCGAAACATTCGCACAGACGCATGGTGTCGCAGACACCACATATGTGTTGTCATATAAAATAACCACATCAATCATTCTGCACAAGAAGTATCTTTCTCTTTCCACTTGTTTACCCTAGCGGAACAGTAGGATTTAAATTGAGTTGACGAGGCTTGACTTGGCAATCATATATGGCCATTGAAAAATACAATCGATGAATGCCATTGTTTGCCTGAATCACCCTTCCTTGAGATTAAGAGAAATAGAGAAAATTTGTCAAGCCGCATAAAGCTGTCAACGAGTGCCGGTCTGTTACCTGTGCGAAAGACGGTGACGTTTGTTTAGCATACGCCAAAGCAAAAGGAAAGTACACTCAGCAAACACATTTGCAAATTGACGCTCACAACGTTTCGAAATGCATGTGCTTCCTAAATCATCTGCATAGCAAACGTTTGCAAATATTATCGCAATTGTCTAACGCAATGCACCGGACGCACGATGCCATTGCTTGAGTCTCTGCTATGCGTAATGTGTTGCTGTAATATTGAATGTGTGTCTGCTCAAGAGCAGTTCTGCAAAAATGTGTCTTACCAAACCGATATAATGCATGGCGGAATTGCATATGTACGACCATAAACAAAAAATAAATATATCGCTTGTCACGAGTCCCGCTTGTTTATAAATATAAAGTAAGCGTCAGGAATGGTAAGACACTTGAAATCAGGGTTTAATTTATGATTGCAACATATTTATGTACAGATCGCTCCATCAACGTTTGGAAAAACATTTAAAAAAATTCTTCTCTAAACTTGTTGAGCGCGGTTATCAGCAGTGAAGATTGAGAAACTGTCCAAAGCGACGATATTTGATTTAAGTTAAAATTAGCTGCAATATTTATCTCTCCGGCAGAAACTCGAAGGTTGCATAAGGCCACCAACAAAGCAAAGAGCAAACAAATAAAGCAGATCCTACCTGATCTGGTAGGCTCTTTTTATTAATGAGGAAGAATTTATGCTTCCGTCAGAGATTTAGCTATTCGATGCCAACCGGTTAAAGTGAATCCAAGATAAAGGCGCATTTTATAAAGAAGGTAGCTGGGAGCCATACGAAGAACCGGGCCGCTATGGAATAAAATTTTCAGCGCGATGTTAATGTGGTGTCATTAACTGGACTACGTTCGGTCTAATCCAATCGTCGGCATCAATACATAAGAATAGTTAGAAAAGAAAATTGCTCTTTTATGACGCCGGTGCATCAAACATACAACGTTCGAAAATGCTTGATGTTACCTTTTCTTTTCTTTCTTTTTAATTATACTTCATTTGTTTGTGTTAGTGTTGGCTTTCAATGATTTATGCAGTTGCTCGTGGACATACGGTCGGTGTTGTGTGAACTAGAACTCGTTCACGGTTTGGTTGGAGTAGGAATAGAAACAAATTTCATTCATAATTTTTTAGCTTATTCTTCAACTTTTTAATTCCCTTTTAAACCCTCGTCCAATTCAGTTCAATCCGTTTGGAAAGAAACAAAAACAAAACTAACAAGAACAGAAAGAAACATAGCGCTTTTGTCTGCGCTTTATGATTCAAACAGTACCTGCACAGAGCGAAAGCTGTCGTTCACAGATATCAATACTAAAACTTCCAAAGGATTGGTTTCAATCAAAGCAATTACAGTCGAACAAATTAGTTATATGTGTATATAATCGGTGTAAACGGTTCGTTTCGGTGCAGGATTTCTTGATTCTGCTCTTCTCGTATTGATATCAAAGCTGAATTCCAAAGTTCAATGAATCAATTACAGTTTCACACCTTCCTCCACACGAAAATATCCAAAGTAGCTAACTATACGTGGAATAACAAAACACTTACAGCACCGATGTCTATAATTTCTGCGTGCTCAAATATTTCACGGCAAACTCAACCCGGGAGGAGCTTTACTTATGCAATGCTATGCAAATTTTCGCACAGTAACAGACTACGAACTGGGACTGTGAAAAAGACTTCAAACCAGTCCAAAGGTCGGTTTGCTGCCACCAAATAAAAGCTTATTTGCGCTTCCTTCCGCATCGTTGCGCTTTTAATAAAATCCGAGCTCTCGACCGAAAAGCAGAACCGAATAGATTGTGCTGATTGAATTCCTTTTTTTTCGATCCACCAATCGCGCACAACCTCTTCACCCAAACTGCGAATGTCGGTTCAACAATTTTGTACTCTAAATCTGCAAAAAAATCCCAATTTACGAAAAAAAATATACATATGTACCATACACACACACTTTGGTATCAACTGCATGGTCAATGATACATTGAATCAATTGAATAAGTAATTCGTATAACACATTTTCAAACAGAAACATACAAAAATAGGGTTGTAAAATAAGTTTTAAAATGCATGAGCTCACTATCATCTGCTTTTCAGGCATGTATTTCGCAACATTATTTAACATTAGTCATGTAGTGCGTGGCACTGAAACGCACGAATCATGCGACACTAAGTCACTATCGACTGTTCCGACGTTTTAAATCAAGTGATCAATAACTGGACAAACCTATTTCATGTTCATTCAACGTTCGTTCTCAGCATCGGTAAGGTGGGATGGTTCATTTGCATACTTGTGAAATACGTCGCTGATCAAATCTTCCTATTTAGATCACGGTGAGTTTATGTTTTAACTTTGGCTTTGGGCAATGGAATTCCTCCGCTACAAAAAAGCACACACACGCGCGCTCTAAAAAAAATCTGTGGGATGCTAAAGCCGACATTATTTACATACTTGTTAATACGCACGCTTGTAGAATTATTTTGTTCTTCTTACATGCAACGACATTGATGCTGGATGCCCTGAGCCTCATTCAGTGCAGAGCCAAAAAAAACAATAAATCGTATTCATTCTACATGTTCTGTGACAAGATATAAAACAACGAAAAAAGTAAGGTGAATACGAAGGGAAGAATATGGGATAATTAAATTTGGTCCTCTTCCTGTTTTTTTTTTATCGCCCCGTTTCGTTTCCTTCCCACACCCTACTGCCTTCTGCGAATACGTTTTCGGATGAACCAATTTTACCCGAAACACATTATTTAAATATTCAGCCAGTTTCAAAACCTTCCTCAACGAAACACCATCGAACAGGATTAGTGGAACCGATGCGATGGTACGACAACGACCACCACCACAATATCGTCTTCGGTCAGGTTAGCCGTTCGGTCCTCGTGTTAGAGATAAGCGACCAATGCTATGCAACACAGCCGCGCTTTCAAAAGCTTCGTATCGTTTAGGCTGCGGACCGAATGATCGGACCGACTGCTAGCACGTTATATTACTTTTTTTTCTCTCGAACAACGGAAACAGCTGCTGTGAGTCGCAGTGTTTTTTCTTGTATAGTTTTGAAAGATTTAATTTTAAAACACATCTCTATGAAACCATGTACGTTCGCATGCATAGAAATAAGCAACGAATACCGTATATGCTTGCCACCATGCGACACAATTTGGTGGTACAATTTTCCGCTTCATGTGCGTGCAGCTTTTCAATGAAGTTACTCTTCGACAAGCAGCACCGGTAAAAGTGTCATTGAGCACAAGAGATATCACGAATCGGCTGGGAGGGATAAGCATACTTTGCTGTAAGTTTAAGTACTTTCTGTTGGGTTTCTTTTTGCCCAAAACAAAGATATACGGAACACAAAAGCGACCCACAGAGTAAAGAAAGTTAGCAGCGAAAAATACTTGCAGCTGAGTTCAATGTTTACAAAAAATCTACACATTTGCAAAAAAAAGTTGAATAAAACATTAACATACTATTCCATTCGGGCCTTACAAAAATGACAGTGCTGTGAAAATTGTCAGGATAGATGTAAATATCATCGTGCTCAATGAAACTTCTTTTTGTTAATACTCCTACCGGATTCAATTCATATGCAGTAAAATCGATTGAATAGATTGTCTGCCCAAAATTGATTATTTGGAGACAGCAATAATGAAATTTATATCATCATTTGAAGGGGTGCTGGTTTTCTATTAAACCCACAAAGAGGGGTGAACGTATAAAAGGACGATGGTGAACACTGGAAATGAACAACGATATGAGCACGTCGATACCACGTGCTCGAGATTCCCACTTACGTATTAGTGGGGGGGTGAGGATAAAAGAAGGAATGATTTATTCCCTTTTCTCAATATTGGGAAGGTATTATAGTCGATTATGCATAAATTATTACGATACTTTAATTTCCTGGTACTGTATAGTGGTTCAACGCAAGGAGAGTGCTATCCATTTTAAAGAAGGTGGAAAACTTATAAGAAATATAAAACACAGCATTATATAACTCAACAGCTTGTTGGGTTCGTACGAGTTTCGAACCTATAACGCACCACACACCAAACGTTTTTCACATCGTCAGTAGTGCTCGGTAAAACCGGTCAAGATAGGCACTCTTCGCGTGATTGGACGATAGGTGGATTCCTTAGGCCGCCTGTGTATGAGGGTAGCTCAAGAAGAAGCTATTAGACAGCGGCATTAGCGACCGATGGTATGGATCAATAGGCGGAGATAACATCTCAGCCGATTAGCATACTCAACCTCCAACGACTTTCGGCCAATCGGTGGTACCAGCTATGCTCCTATGCTTCGCTTCGCTGCTCTGCACTGCTCTGTTACTGCTCTGCTCAACCCTACGCGTCCACCACGGAGACACTGTTTGAGTAGCCGGTACACTTGCGTCGACTGATCGACAAATGATTCAAATCAATTCCCCCCAATCGAATATTCATAAGCTCGTTGCTAACGTGACGTGTGAAAATATCAAACCGATTTTGATCCATTGGTCTCCGAGCGAAGATTCTCCAAGATTATGATCATGTTGAAAATATACACCAATTTACCTTTCAGCACCGTCATTACTCTTCGATATATCAACCTCCACTTCAAGGTTCAACGTGGCAATGTAGTGACCTACTATTTTTACCGTTTTCGTTCCAAACCCATGCGACACGTTGCATAGAACGCTGTTGATGAGTTTAAATTGTAGCATTTTTTTACCATATACATGAGCAGTTTTGACTACAGATATCGTAACTTATTTTTGATTTTATACACATGTTCCCACTCTTTTGTTATCGTTCCGTCGAGAGCCGGCATTCGACGTTGGCGCTTTCGGCTTGAATACGCCGCTCAGGATAAAAACACATTAATTTCACACCCAGCTAAGCAAATGCTCACGTATTTCATCTTTTCATCTTTGGCTCTCATCATTTCGCACTAGCATCTTAACGTGGGAGCCGCATCGCATTGGGTCCTTGTCTATTTTTTGAGTTTTCTTAAACCCGTCGATTTGTTGGCGACATCGGAACGGACTGTTGGCGGCTTATTAAAGCAAACATGGAGACGCGCCACAACAATTTACATGCGTGACTCTTGTCCACATCGGTCACGCCACGCCTGGCCTTCTGGAAAGCATTACGATTGCAATAGCACGTAGTAAATCTTTTTCAATTGTATCCGAGATTGAAGGGAAGTACAAATCTATGCTAACATAAAAAAATGGTTTTGGAATGCACGTTTTAGAACAATTTCTGTCTGCCTGTGATCCAGGTCCGATCCACAATCATACAATAACCGGCGGTACAGTGTTCTCCCATTATATACACATAGCATAATATAGTATTAAGAGAAATCGCATCGATGGCCTTTGGACACATACCATAGTCGCTAGCATGAGCGTATCTAGAGTGCCCCAACAAGAGCAGTTTATTTAGACTGCAAAGTTTTTATAAAGCATAGCAGTTATTGATAAAACCAAACAAGATTGCTAAACTAACTAGCGCTCATACCGAATCCCTGAGCAACGCGATGCCGCGCTACCATGGTGCAGGAACGGGTGTGCCATAACGAGCACTCACTCCTCCTACTCGCTATTAAAGTCTGGTATTTATCTAGACCGATTGAAGTAGCAAAATGAGACACTAATAAAATACATTCAATTAAATGTATTGTTCAATGTCGTTCGTATACTGCAAGAAGCACGAAACAACGGTGAAATATATAACGCGCAGGAGGAGATAGCGTCAGACACCAGGTTAGACGGAGTTCCGAGCCTGGGCTGCGTGCGTGCAATATCCATCGACCTTAGTATAGCGTAAGCGACGACAGGTGGGGAAGCATAGCATACGGCACAAATAGGCACGGGGAGGAATATGAACATCCTGCATTGAGTACGTGGAAGGCTCCGTTAGGTCGAGTGTTTCCGGAAAGGGTTGTCGTCGATCCACGGTGTCGGTTGCTTCACTATAACCGTATTCTTTGGGTATTTAGGGTCAGACAGACATCGAGTGAGAGAGATAAGTATAGAGAAAAGGAAGGAAAGCGAGAGAGAAAGAGAGAGATAGAGAGAGAGAGACAGAGAGAGATAGAGAGAGAGACAGAGAAAGAGAGATATCGAACATGCCACCTTTTGAATAAGCAGTTTTCTCGGTTTTACTTTGCGTACGTGTATAATTTTCCATTCTTAACTCTCCCACAATTCAGCAATTACAGAGATTAGAGTTGCAACAATTAAGCCTTTCAAGGACGAATTTTAAATTCTTTTAGGCGATTTTAATGCAAACATTCTTACATTGTTTACTATTTCTAACACATTCATTCTAAGCGTTTAAGTTTCAAACTTACGCATTCGATACAGTTTTCCCTTCGCGGGTCTAACTCGCCTGACCACGCTACGTTCAACTAAGTAGGCGTTGTACGATACTGGTGATTTTCTTATAAGGCTTTTCTGACAATTTATTCGTACCTTTATTTGAAAGGAAAATAAAATTCCACAGTTTTGCACTCTTTCTGCGTTTCGCTCAATTTTCTTAGGACGAATTCTTTCGTCGTGCCTCCGCGTTTCGCTGTTGCGCCCTGCTGCAAATTCCTTCCGCAAGCATCATCGGGCGATGTTAAGGACGGAAAGTAGCCGAAACGAAGCATGCGAAGCGATACGCAGCACAAGTAAAAAAGCGCATCACATCACGTGTTCTTCGTTCTTTGAAATTCGGTATTCTTCCTCGTTGTCCCTTTTTCGTTCCACTCTCATCAGCATAGAATGTTCATATTGTCGGTCACTTCCTTATAAGCTTGTGTCTCTTGTTTCCTTTTTATTCAATTCACGGCATGCAGGGCATGTTCGCGTGTTTTTGATACGCGAGTCGGGAACGAATCGGAGGTATATGTCGCGAAAGTTTAAAGTGGAGAAAATCCTAACGTGTGCTCTTCACAGCATCAGAATCTTGTTCGCGTTCTCGTATTTCATATCCTCTCGCGGTTCTTCTATTCGTTCCTCATTTCCTGTCTCGTTTCATCCGCTACGCTGTGTTTCGCGCTTATGTGCGCTCGATTGTATGTGTTATGCCCTCTTCTTCCTTGCTTGACTCATAGCATGTCGCGATTCGATTTCCTTCCCAAACACGTGGTCACATTTCGAGCAAAAAACTAAACCCATACATATCCAAGGTTGTTCATGAATGATACGCTCGCGTGCTGCTGGTTTCATTTCTGATGTTGCTGTGATACCACAAATACTGCTGGCACAAGGCATTTTCGCCAAAACCCGATGCACGAGCGTCAAATGCTGAAATGCCCGGTTCAGACGGAACCCAAAACCGAACGAAATTTGAACACACACACACACACACACACATACACACAAAAAACGCGTTACGTCGTGCTGAGCCGTAAGGGCCGCTCGTCCCTTCAACCAAACCGCCACCGTACAGTCTTCTAAAATCACAATTTAATTGATGATGAAGCTGATCAACCGATTTATGCAAACCGATGCAGGATTTTTAAGACTCTTGTATAACCAAGGACCACACTCTGCTCGGCTCAGCACGTCCATTCATACCCGCGGGGACCGTCGCAATTTTAATTTAATCAGACTTTTTGTTTGCCATTTAGCATTATACGTTCGCCACTAAAATAGTTGCTTTGCCAGAACTGCAATTTGAAGCTGTTTGACTTGTTTGCACCATCAGTCCGAGCTATCCAACGTGTTAATTAAAACTAAAATTGTGTTAACAGCATTTTTCATCAAGCTTTTTTTTCCACTGAACGAACGACACTTTTGATGTGCGAAAAATATTAACCGCTAAATTTAACCAAAATGTCGTTAAACGAAAAATGAAACTTATGCAAGCGTGTAACGAAGGTCTTGTTGTGTATTCATAAATTAGTGGTATTAATGATTGCGGTGGAAAAAATATCTCGTGCATGTATAAATAACCTTGTGCGACTCTGTGCGCTAGCTAGAAATATTTGCAAAGCCTTCACGGTCTCATTCCCGGTTGGAAAACTCGAGGTAACATTTCATTTCGTAGACAAATGATTTATCGCCCGGATTATGCGTAATATTGAAACGTCACCCGAAACAGGTAATTAGTGGCCGGATGATGAGAAACTCACCTGTACCGGGCAACAGCAGGATGGTCAGGATCACTGCCAATGCCTGGACACATCGCCAGGATGTATCGCAGTTCCAGAGATGCTTGGTCATGGCAGAGCTACACGAATCGCGGCTGCCTCAGCCGGTCGGGCTCCTTACGATAGAAATTCTGCACGTCGAGCACCATCACAGTTCAACGGTGCGTTGGAAATTAATGGCTGGTCGTATCGCACGTTTACTCTTCGGTCGTTGCGTGCGAACCAATAACTCTTCCACATGAATCGATGAAAAACATTCACAACAAACTCGCACTAGTTAAAACGATTCAACCAGAAATCTCCGATCGATGGAGATCCTTACGGACGCGCTGCTGTGCTATCAATGTATTCCACGCACCAGAAATCGTTCAATTCTCAAAAAACTGTTGACACTTTTAGCACGAACAATCACACTTTCTTACAGAAAAAAACGCCGGTATTTTTTCGAGCACTTGCGGTATACGCATGCGAGGGAACACACAAATTTTCTCGTTGCTTTTGACTGTGGCACACATTACAAACATACACTCATACACAGTTGAGAACTTTTCAGTGATATGAAACGGAGAAGAATGATTCAAATTAAAACAAGGTAATTGAGCAAAATCAGACACTGCCGCACTTAAATTTCACACTCGATGCGTATCGCAACCGGCTGGTCACCACCGAGCCTCTTCTGGTGTGCATTCTGGTGTTCTGGTGAGCACACGATCGATTTTTATTATCTCCGTATCTTTCTTACGCAGTCCTTTCTGCGTCTCGAGGCTTTCATTGGTCGATGCTTATGCTGCAAAATCTGCTCGATTTTCTCGAACAAACTTCTGCGGAACCGGAATGGCACATGCGAAAATAAGATTAACTCGTTGTACTCGTTGCGAACTTTTCAACACGAAGTGAATGTGGCCTACGTTTGAAATAAGGAGCCGTCTTCGTCGTCGGTTTTGCTACTCTAGTTTTTTCATCTATTTTTCCGCAGTTTTTTTTATCGGAATAATGCTATGTTTTGCCTGTATATAACACAGGACCTAACGATACGCCGATGCAGTCAAAAAACCCCCACTTGCTACCTTGATTTTGGAACGTCGTTGCCGCTCGATAATTTGCACGAATAAACGTTCTCCAATAGTGCCACCGAAGATCATCCCGCTTTAAGTAGGGTTCTGAATTTTAAAATCACCAAAAACCAGTTTTGATTAAATTGGGATTCCTTACTTTTACCTCACTCCTAAACGCCGGTTGCATCGTTCGATAACAAGCACTGGTGCGAAGTATACGCTCTCATACGTTTAACGAGTTCATATTCTGTGTGGTTTAGCAAACAGCTGACTATCTTTTGATTGTAATTTTAGTACGAATGTATAATTTTATAGTAATTCTATAGTAAGAATGCGGTTTAAATAAAGCCTTCTAATTTTATGCATATTGCAAATAATCACTTAAAATCCAGAATTATGTGGATTAATTTTGAAAAGAGAGCAAATAGTGAACAAGATTTTAAATTTTCAACCATCACATCACTGGATCTGGAAGAAATTTAAATATTTTAAAAATCGATCTCGGTTCGTTTCTCACATGTAAGAAACAGTAACCTAAAAAATATTTTCCAAATATTCCTAGGGCAGTAGTCATTATTCATTCACTCTTCATACCCTTTAGATCACTGTTATAAGTATTATACTATAATATTTACTAAATAATTCTGCAATTTTTTTCATTTCTGTTTGATTGCACCATGCGAATAAATAAATGGGTTAATGTTGCCGGTCAATCATTTCTTTATATATAAATGGCTACCAGATTAATCTATGTGGAGCCTATCGCCAATCAAACTTTCGAGCTCATTAGCACAAACTCTGAGAAAAGAAAAGCTCAACTACATCAGACATGCAAATTTGCTTATATAATTAAAATGCAAAGCGCCCAATCGATGATATCAAAGGCTTTTGGGGTTTAGCGTGAACCAGTTTAACGCGATGTTCTGCAGTATATTACTGATACGTTCAATGTATCGGTACGTAGCGGTTGGATGAGGTTGGAAGAATAGTAGAAACACACAACTAGAACAAAAATTGATTTTTCATGCTAGGGAAACCCACTAGATGTGGCAGTCACCGCTCACACACACGCACACACAAATACGACGCGGCTCGAGTTTGTTGCAAAATTTCACTTTCACTAAAACATATTCTATTTGAGTACACTGCCGGAAAACAACGATTACAAATTATTGATTGGTAGAATCATAACGCTTACGTATATCGCGCTGAATAATAGTCGCATCTATGCTTATGTTTGATTCAAAACCATCGAACGGCATGAAACAAATAGTGATGGGAGATCGGTGCAGGATCTGCCCCTTTATTTCGATCCTAAGATGGATCGATTGGATCCAATCCAGTACAATGTGTTGTTTCACTGCCCCAGTTGTTTTAAATTAGAGGATATTTTTTGTCGCTAATCTGACGCAGTAACCTCACACAATAGTTTAATAGCTGAGCACAATCCCCGAGCTAAAGCAATACTGAGCACATGCACATATGAATCCTTCGATTTGTAGGTAAAACCCGGCGACAAGTATCCGCGACACTTCTTCGTCACACGCGACCACCGAAACTGTTAAAAACCGAATGCGCCAACTGCACGCACAACCTTCTTCGATCAGCACCACTTTGTTATTATGCTAGCAGTGTGGTGAGCTATGCTAATGCTGGCCTATGCTCACCAGCAGTGATGTTCCGTGGAGGAGTAAAGCTGTTTGGTCTACAATAAGAAACGTTCCGTTTCTTGCCGAATGCGAGATACTAGACTAGTATACTAGAATTGCTATACGATACTCAAAGGATTTGAATGATTTGTTTCACATTTAAAATGCTCGTTTACTTTCATAATTTTTAATTTCATGCTCTTTCAAAACTTGCGACTAAATATGAGCCATTTAGACTAATGAGTGTCATAAATAATTAGATAACATATTAGACAATAAAACTTTACCTAACATGCCACTCTACTAATATTGTGCCAATAAGCAAAGGTTGAATAAGTAACGACAGTTGTGAATTGATTATATTAAATCGAAATAACAAATAACAAAATTAACGAAACAAA
>JXXA01014147.1:0-10480 GCA_000956255.1 Anopheles punctulatus
AAACACAATTTGAACTCTTCATGTCTCAAACACAACCGATAACGTCCGTTCGCTGACAAACTACTGCACCAAAACCACACCAAATTCACTTACTTTCATTCGCTTGATTCATCTTCCTTTTCAAGTATTTATCCTTCATCGTGTGTCTCACCGCGTTTCGATGGTCACGGGTACTTCAAGCTGCCCGGATAGAACCGAGAGCTCGGAACAATGGTACCATTTTAATAGCACACACTCCTTTAAAATACGCTCGCCACACGTTTGTCTCCACCTCCGTAATCCATCTCTCCCCATCCGGCTGTCGTGATGCATCAACTCTTCCTTCCGCTTCACCGCTTCGCCGACACTAAAGGAACGACCCAACACACTCAAGCTTCACCTAGCGTTTTTGGGGCGTATCTTTCGTTGAAAGAAACCACCAGCCAGAAGCAAAATAGGAAGCAGCACGTAGCAAAAACCATTAAACTGCTCTCAAGCCGAAGCAGCAGTTTCACTCCATTAAGGGTAGTTTTCGTGTTGCCCGAAAACCGGCCACCGACTCGGACTCATCGCTCATCGTTCGCCGCATTCATCAGGCCGGGCGAAAGTGGAACGTTCAAGCGAAGCGTAAAATTTCCTCCCACTTCCAACACCATCCGTCCCGGCCAACCCCGGTCGCTTTCGTCCGAAGGAGCATTCCTTAAAAGAAGCTCCGCCAGCACGCGATGGTCCGGTTTTCACTTTCACTATGCCTGGCAGGGATTCGCCGGCGAAAAAAAAACACACTCACACACACGGATGGCTTACACAGCTGTGAAACGTCCTTGTTTGGGCAGTTGATAAATGGTTCGAAAATGATTTTACCAGATCCGGGTGCTGGCGGAGATCGCTTTCCTCTCGTTTGGGGCCATTATGCTGCTCGGACACAAAAGCATCTCGGCTGTCTAAGTTGTTCTTGGCGAAGATCTATGCCGCCTTCACGGCACTGCCTAATGATTTCCCCTCACTCAAAAAAAAAACAAAAAACAAAATCCTCACCTTAAACCCACTGCCCAATTTCAATGGAACGAGAACCCGTACCGTTTTAAGCTTCTTCCACAAGCGATTCCAAAACAATTCGCAATTTGAAAGTGGACGGCAAGAGAGAAAGCAAGTTTACGGTGACGGATTTTGGACCCCTCCTGCTGCTTTAATGACCTTCGTGAGATTTTAATGCGTTTGGGAGCACCCGTTCGATCCGCGAAATGTAAGGACGAAGGAAAACAACACCAAGAGCACTATTAAAAAAGAAACGTTTCAGCCCCTATCAATCGTCTAGTGGATATCGATTTGGGTTGAACAGCTGGTGGTGTGGTAGGGGAGATTTCCCACGGACGGAAAACAAACTTTACACCCGTGCCCATACCCTCCCCTTACACCCTCCTTTCACCCATCAATTCTCGATGAAGTAACGATGGCGCTGGTGCCATCGGCAAATAAACCGTTTTTGAATTATTGATTCCCATTCGGAAGGGCTAGCGGTGTCGCGGTCGGGTTGTTGAGGTTAAGGGTCGTTGCTGCTGTTTTATTGTTTGTGCCTCCAACAGCGAAATCAACAACGAAAATGACACAGGCAACGAGCTTCACGCAACCGAATGGAACCTTTTCCTAGCGCCGAGAAAATCCATCGGTTAACGTTTTCGGTGGGAAGAACGTTTGCCTTTGTGAAAGGGCATTTGGTGACTGCCTTCGTAGGTTGCTCCCTTTCTTTTTCTTTTCTCCTTTCCCCTCTCTCTTTACTCACTACCCACAGCCCTCCCGGGAGAAATTCATGATTGTCGTCTGGAGAATTTTAAAATCCCACTTTAAAACCATCGTGCACGATTTGGTCGCATAAATTCAATATTGATGATTCGGGCGAACCGAGAGGTGCTACAGCGTCAGGTGGTGTACAGGTGCCTCAATGTTATTTTAATTTTACGTTCCATTTTTTTTATCTCAGGTTGGCGAGAGGGTCGTAACCCTCGTTTAAGAAAAGAACGCTGAAAGGATTTGAAAAAAAAAACGGCAAATTTAAAGCCAAAGTCTTCAAGCTGGAACAGGGGTTGTTTTGCTAAAATATGTTGTTGAATGTATTTATTTAGCTCTCTATCAACATAGCAAATAATTTATGATTAGGCCCTCCAACCACAGAAAACATTTCTACAAAAATGTATGTCTAATAACAAATTCACAAGCGGAACGCTTTTTCGTTGCGTTACCCATCAACAGATGGCGCTGTACAACCAAGCATGAAGAAATATTATCAGATACAATTATACAACAATTTAAGTTTATTCGCATCAGCGACGTTTTTCTTTTTTGGTTCACCAATTATGTTGAAATTCATTAAACAAAGTGAAAAATTCATAGAAACACATATTTTCATACCACCATCTTAAATCATCGCCAAAAACCATTTGAAACCCTTTGAAAATTGAAAATAAATTCTTTAATAAACTATTTGACTAGTTATTTTAAACAATCATTTAATTTTTCAATATGATTTAAATTCACACAACATATAAAAGCTTACTCGTGTTTGAATTCCGTTTTCAGCACGTATTATTTAAAAAAAACGGGTACATCATTGGAAACAGCTTGTTAACCGCATTTTAAACGCTTCATTTTATGAACTCACTGTCGGATTCATATCCCACTAATGAACTTCCCCGGGCGCGACTGTATTAAATCAAAGTGCGGCCACGTTTATCGATACACACGGGCGAACCAGAGTGGGTGGTACACCACCACCGTTTGGGCCGTGAAAATCGAGCGAGCGAAACACTAAAGCAAACATTCCACCTCCAATCAGGAGGAGAAAGAAAGAGAGAAAGCGAGGGGAAGGCACAGACACTTGGGTGGCAGACATTGCCGTGCCAGCCGTGCCACACGTGTGGCTCTTAATTATCACTTTACGTTGGTTATGATTACCCCCAAACAGCGGCATGACACTACGCGCCTCGGCATGAGCGTGGCACAAAACTTTCGGTGGGAAGTACTTTAATTATTATTATTATTAATATTGGCACGGGCAAGGACATCATTTCCGCCGCTTCGCTCCAGCGTGCGGTGGAGTCGCTTCCCGGTTTCATTTTCCCGATAGTCGTTGTGTCGCGATAAACATTACCGTTATCAAACATTGATGATTATCGACGAGTGAGCGAGAGTGCCATCAGCATCAATCAGACAGTGTTTGGGAACGTTCGGTGGTCGAGTGGAAAAGAGGAGAACGGGTGCGGGAAGCGTGAGCACATGATAAACACAAGGCTGAGCATCCACACCGCGTCGAGAGGGATTGCAGATTTTGGCTTTGTTCAAAGAATCGTCCTTTTTTTTGCTTACTGTTGTTTTGCCAGCATCGCACGAGAGGAATCCCTTTATTTGAAGCTTTTTCTCGAGCATCGTCCTCCAGGTTTTCACTCCGTCATCGTACCGCCTTATCTCGCCCGTTTTACTTCTGCGTCGGTCGCCCCTTTACTCGCTCCACCCACCGCTCCGCATCGTGAGTGGAAAATTCCTGATCGATTTCTGATGAAAAACGTGCCACTCAAAAAAAAAAATAAAAACAGCGTCCTTCCTTGGAAAACACATAGAATCAGAGTCTCGCTAGCAAGCATGATTCGTGGAAAATGCTGCCTACATCGGCTGCAGAAAGGGGCTTCACCCTAAAAACGGGGACAAATGGGCTGAGAGCAGCGTTTCGCTAATGATTTCCGGCGCCTTCGGAAAGCCAGAAGGGAAAGCGTGCAAAGTATGTTGGAATGAACCTACAAACGCACGCTGATAAGAAGCGAATGCTGTTCATCAACGGGCCCAAAACCGTCGCGAGGCGATCGATACATGTCGAAATTAAATTCTCATTAACTAATATTTTATACGCTGCGAGGGGAGGGTCGGAAAACAGTCGTAGGTGAGCTGATGTGAAGCACATCGGCCTTCGATATCTGTTGAGAGCGAAATTTTGATATTCTACAGTAGACTTGGCTGAATTTATTTTTGATTCAATATTATTAATTATTATAAATTATTGAATTTTATAATAAGGTTAAAATAGCATGGTTAGTTTAAAATATAATATGCAGCTAGAACGAAGAACATGAAAAGCAAAATGATAAATGTAAAAAGGTTTTTAGAGTGGCTGAATAGTTGCATAAAAACAAAACAACGATGGCTGATCAAAGAATGAAATACACTTAAATTGTTTAAATGTCAAGAAACAACTTTTAATACCTTCAACTTTAAGAAAATGCTAAAATAATATTAAAAATAATATTTAAATGTTAAAAATCCATCGTCACAAAAGCTCTACTCGATAAATTTTGCCAAAATAATCCATGATCTAAAGCGCAAAATAGTCTTTTTGAAACAAAGACGAAACAGAGTAGATTGAATTGATCATTGCACTCTTAAAATGAAAAAAGTAGTGCGAACTTTCCCATATGCAGCTTTAGCTTACGTCGTCCCTCAACCTCATAATTAAACCGCAAAATACTCCTACTTCAAAGTGATACACGCTCGCTCACGGCATCCTTGCTGACCTGCACCTTGGCGCTATAAACTCTACCATCTTCGTATACGGTAGCGAGCAGCCAACATTATCATAAAAGTTCAGAAAACTCATCATATCAGCACAACAATACCGTTCGCCCTCTAAATAAACCCACCCGCAAACACACACACAGAGCGTGTTCTTTGACATTTTGCTCGTCGATGAAAAAAAAGGTAATTTTTCCTCCAAAGAGCTGAAAGCTGGCGAGGGAAGTTCATGAAAAGGCATGCTCGGGAAATGCAGCTCGATGAAAATGGGGGAAAAAATGAGGAGAGAACTTTGTCCCAGCAAGAAAGAGACGCATGGGAGACTACATCCTGCTGCAAGCGGCAACTCATTACAAAACTTAATCTGTTTCGCAGCAGCATCTTACGCTTAGCTTTTCGTTCCTTTTCTGCAACGCTCCAGTCCCTCCTCAGAAGCGTGCCGGTAACATTTGATGTTGATTAGCTTTTTTTCTCACTTAAAAGCTGGTGTGCAACGTGGGAGACGGCAGAAGCACACCGCTGCAAGTCAATTTTCTTGCCAGTCCTGTTGCGTTAATGGCATCGCTACACGCTCCGGACGCTCGGGATATGATGCATCAAAATTTGCTGACGTCAGCTCAAACATTCCACCGCACGATGCATGTCGACCCTCGAACAGCTAGTTTACAAAGCTGTTCGTCTGCATGGCGCGCAGCTGGCTGAAACTAAACGACAAAATAGCTAATTAAACAAAAAACACGTTTATTTAAACATTTCAGCGCAATCGTGCAAAAACCGAGCGCTATTTCGTCCTTCCACCTTCAATGCTCTTCTTTTCAGACAAACCGAGTACTTCCCCCCCATTGGGTTGGTACTTTTCCGAGTGATTTAATTTGAAACTTCACAACTAATGTTAAATTCTACTTCAAGGGCGAACCGACCACAGCGTCGAAGCACTAAGATGTTTGGTTTGAAGCGCTCCGCTTCGTAAAGATAAACAACTTAGTCGATGGACACACGGCGTTCTGTGGATACGATGTCCCCAGGAGCTTGTCGAATGCTTCAAATGCTTCAGATTAAATCCCTGATGGTAAGTGGAGGGAAGAGGCGAGAGATACCCGAAGCGCTCGGTAAGGCCTAAGGCGCTGTAAGGCGTGTGTAAGAAACGGCCGGCACGTAAGACCGGCAGCAGTCCTTGTGGGACTTCGGTTTCAAGAGAAATCTACACCGTATCCAAGATAACGTCGCTTATGACCACCGGCAAACGACGACGAAAGACGACGAAACTGGCCCAAAGCAGGCTCACAAACCATAAATCCTCTCCATAATCGATCACATCTCGCTTAACCGATGGTGGTTCTTACACTCCAGCACGAACCTCTAGTAGCTTGTTTAAGCAGTTGTACAGTACGACAAGCGAAAGGCGGCATGATTTGTGGGTAGAAAGTTTTCCCTTCCTGTTTCGGCCGGGTTTCGCCACAAGCAAAGGAAGCCGTAATCTGTCAACTTATTTCAATTTTCTCCAACCCTCCAAACGATTGAGCAAACGGGTCGATACAGGATGATATCGGTGTGCTTGGAAATTAAGGATGTTGATCTTGTGAAGAGCTCTATCTCGATGCTGTTTCGCTGCGATAGTTTATTCCAAGCTGAAGAGGTTTAATAATGCATTATTTCGTTAGTTGAAACACTAATTGTAGTAGTGAGTCATTAGTGATATTATTATGCGATTCAAAATCAGCTATTTTCAGTTTATTGGAGGTTTTATATTAACTTTCATGCATACTAGAACTTGTAAGAAGTGTTCCAGAAAATCTAATTATGGACAACATTTACTCAAATCAAAAATAAAATAACAAAAGGTTGGAATTTTTTAAACTAGCAATATGAAACAAATAAAATAGTAAACAACTTAAGAAATCACCAAGACAGAACTTGAAGAGTAAACAAAGAAAATTGATCGTTATAACTATTATATCTGAAAATAAATTAATAAATAAATAAAAAAGCTTTTTAAAGATAAGTAAAAATATACACTATCTGAATAAAAAAATAAATATTTTTATTGACAGGATATGACTCTCATGAAACGTAAGTCGTTGCATCTATCAAATCAATAGATTATATTCTGCGCATCCCTTCGTATCATGAAACGATAAAATAACGTGAGATCTACCCAGATTAGGCAAATGAAGGTAGGAATACTTTTTTTGGATATAAAATCTCATGAAAAAATAAGATGCAGTTTTATATTTTCCTTCTAATAAAATAGGCAAAAAAACGTACCGCCTTTATAAATTTATCAGCTAACATCCGCTCCATTCAAAACGGGGCAAAACAGCAAGCAAACAAAAAGAAACAAAAAAAAACCTCGACCGCAGGCAAACCAGTTTCCTAGGAATCGTTTTGGGGGGGGACGCCGAAAACTTTACAACCTGCCGGCAACCTTTGGAAATGGTCGAGAATGTGCCCGACTTCGGGGGAAGCGGCAACTCCAAAGGGAACCAAATTGGAACGGCTCGGCACACTTTAACCATCCGCTGAAAGGAACAGTCAAATCTTCCGAGAAAGCGAAATTCATATCGAGCTCGTCTTTTTCTTTCTCTCGTGCTGGTGGTGGTGGTGTGGAAAGTCTATTTTCCGCTTCCGTAGCCGTGCCGTATCGGGGGGAAAGTGTTCCGACACTCGCCAACCATGTCGTCTTCGCTGCGGAAAGTCAGCGTGTCGGTTTCCGGTGGTTCATAATAAAGCGTCTTAGTACTCGGAACCGGGTCGGGAAGGGTCAAAAGGACGGGGGCGGAAGCAGTGGGGAGTTAGTTTGCCCCGAAAATAGAAGGAATATTAAAACGCACCGGTTCCGGTTGTTCGTTCGCTGCTGCTCCGGCAACCTCGAGAGCGCCGTGACTAAACGACGAGCTTCTGCTTTTACCAGGCAGTATGGTTCGTCCCGTCAGGATGGCAACAAACTCGTCCAGGCTGCTCTCCAGGACGACCGAATACTTCCCTAGCATAGGCCGGATAAAAACGGAGTATGTTTGAGTGCATGTGTGTCTGTGTGTGTGTAGTAATTGTGCTCGCCCGGTAGAATGGAACAGCAGGCCAATTCGGTGTTCCAACGCATAGAAAAGTAATAACTCCTCTTAAGGATGCTCGAAAAAGAGCCAACCAAAAAAAAACCCACACACACACACGGCTCACAAAGAGAGAAAACATCGTAGCGGCGCGTTTTGGCGCACGGAGTTGCAAGCAAAAGTTCGATGTTGCACGGACTAGCGCGCACGAAGCGAGAACTACGTCCCATTCTCGGCAAACACGTTTCCCGGCCAGCCGGTGCACAAGAGCACCGGCGAGTGGCGCACAGATTATTAATGTTTCACTGGATGCTTTTTTGTGTGCTTTCATTTTTTTTTTTGCTGCCCCTTTTTGCAGTACTCGAACGCGCGTGAAGTGAACGAAATTTGCCTGCGCATGGTCCTGTGCACTTGCATTCGAGCGTAGATCATAATATTTTTGCGAGTTCAGAACGTCGGTTTACTGGCTCTCGCCGCGAGCCACCGCCGCCTTCCACAACATCATCATCATCATCTTCATCATGAGCCGAAGGAATATTAGGACCAATTTATCTTCGCTGCACTTGAAAGGCGATATTAATTTAGTGCCGACGACGACGACGACGACGGCGGCGTCGTACTTGTTTTCGAGACAGAGTTCGTGGCGCGCTCCGTTTTCGACTGCGAAATGTAGCTTTCTTGCGGGCACAGTTGGCTCGGACGCGGTAAATTGAATCAGGGTGGAATTAATTATTTAAATAAATGGTATAAAGATTGCAAAACGAAGCCATGATTGGTTCCGAAAAAAACGGTCCGTTTCACGACCGGTTTTAATTATTAAATTGGCGTTGCAAAACGAGCAGGTTTTTGGAAGCCTGCGCAAGAAACATATTTTTAATGTATTCTCATAGAGTTTGAAAAAGAAAATATCAACTTCAAGCTTCGAAACACATACAACATCGGTTGATGTATAACTAAAAAAAAATTATAAATATTTGTGAACTTCAAAATATTTTTAACAAATTTACTATGATTTTGAATGCCATTTAAAATCGCACAAAAACTTAGACATTTACGTATTAAAGCACTTACTTGAAAAAGCCTTTTTCTCCTCCTTCCTCGACCAGTGACGATCGATTCTACGGTAAAGAAAAGTGCAGGAAAGATACGATTAAGTTTAAATTTGAATCCAATTATTTAAACATAATAAATGAAGCTGTTCATAAAAAATAACTGAAACATTGATCAAGAAATAAGAAAAAAAAATTAACCGATCTTAGAAATATTCCTAGTGTTTAAGAAATACTCCTAGTGTAAAAATAATAAATTGAATAAAACTAGTTTTAATATAAATCCGATTAATTTTGAAGTTGAATTCTGCTCGAAATAAAACGAAGCAAAGATGCATCTAAATGAAGCGATAATACATTGATCACTTAGCTTATATTTTATCCATTTCACATGCAGCCATGCATACTCACCGAAGCTGATTCTTGGTGGAGCCGTGTAGTCCTCGTCGAACTCCAGCTCCGCCTTCACCAGGTTTTCAATGTTGAGCTGACACTCCTGGCAAAAAGTAGCGTATAATAAAAAGAGAAAAAATAAATACTCTCTAGGCAAAGAGAGAGAGAAAAAAACACAGCTCGCCAGCAGCACGCTTACCTCCATGTTCTTGAAATCCCACTTGGTGATGGATTTGCTTTTGCACAGCCGTATCCGGTCCCAGCATTTGCACTTCCGATTGACAATCTCGCAGCCGGGTTCGATCAGCACGGTTTCCGGGCAGTCTCGGCCACCCGGTCGATCTCCGCCGAGGCTCGAGGTCGACGGTACGTCTGCCGTAGCGAAGGAAAGAAAGAACGGCACATGGAGATTCATTAAAAAGAAAAACAAACAAACAACCCCCGGGCTTCCGGATAGAGAAAAAAAAGGTTTTCCGCAGCAAAAAAGGGAACAGAACGAAGCAGCGTTGGCTTTCTTTCGCCCGAAATTCTGCAGCACGTTGCACCTTTCGCCCGGGCCAGGCGAACCCCGATTTAATTGAGATCCCCCCTGAAGGTTTGCTTGGTCTCCGTAAATGCAAGCGATGTCGGTTTTATTCTTCGCTTGTCTGGGCGATTTTAGAGGAGCTTTCTGCAAATTCACTGAAAATCTATTCCCGCCTCCCCTGTATCCCCGAACGAAACAACGCAGGCGAAGTTTCCCAAACGAAAGATACCCCAGAAAATGACATCCTTTTGTTTGTAGTGGCGCTGCTTTCCACCCGAACGCTCCTAATGAAAGGAAACCCGCAAGATGCGATGCATTTCGCAAGTTTATGCAAATTCGTCGGTAAAGTTTACGGCACCGGACACCAAGTCGAGGCCTTTCGTTCGATGCGTACGCCGTACAGCATCGAGATGGATTGGAAAAGTTGTCCAGTGGCGGCTGGAAATAATAGTCACCGCTTTTGCTATCACATTGTTCTAAACTATGCGTTTGTTTGCCGTTGGAAAAGTTGCACCGGGGAGGGTTTGTTTAAAAGAATTTTTAGAATTAAGTTTGCTTTCACTACATCAACCACTATTGTCTCATAAATCGCCGCCGGGAAGCTGCGACGTATCCACCAGCCCCTGTTGACTTCCAGCAGTTCAACCAAAATCAATCCAAAATAATCTTTCCTTGGATTTATTTATTCACCTCGCTATTTGTCTTCATCCAGGATGTTTGATTCGACGTTTGAGTGTGTGTGTGTGTGTGTGTTTTACCGTTTCACTTCCGCAAAGAACCGTAACGTCCCGGGGGGAAAGCAGCCAGGCACGATACAAATATTTACCGGCCCTTCGCTTCCCATTCCGCAAACAAAAGCACGGGCTCGGACCCGGGGCTCGCGAACGAAGGCTTCGCTTTCAATCAATTTATCAACGCCGAAGGTA
>JXXA01014155.1:0-14790 GCA_000956255.1 Anopheles punctulatus
GCGAGCGACTGCTGTCGGCTCGTGCCGGAATCGTGCGTATCTTCGAGGAACGATTTATCCAGCACACCACCATCCGGACAGAACTCGTCCACGTTGTCGATCTTGCCGAACCCGACAATATCGGACGACAGGGAGGTCATCGTGGAGCTGCGTGTTGGCTGTTGCTCCTGCTGTCGCTGTGGCGTGAGCTTGGCCGTGTTGACGGTCGTGGTTGAAGCGACGGCAAGATGGGAATTCCGATCCGGCACGATGATCGGATGTCCACCGCCGAGGATGATGCTCTTCGTCGGTCGTATCTCCGGTCGACCCGAACTGGTGGCCGCCAGCAGGTTAGCACCTTCCCGTGCCTTCTTTTTGCTAATGAGATTGTCCAGAAACCGTCCATAGTCGGAGTCGTCCGATTTCTAGCACACAAAAAAATAAAACCAAAACATAAAATGTGATGGTTAGTTTGGGAGAAAAAGTGAGAGAGAGAAGAAAAGGAGTGAAAACTCTGGATGTTCCTCTCCTCACCTGATATTCGTTGATCTCCAGCCGGCAGATGTCGAGATCTTGTGCGTTCTTCCTCAGTGATGCCTCGAGTGCGCTCTTCTGCAGGTAGAGAAAGGGAATGCCAAAGAACTTGTGCAGCAAACGCAAGCCGAACCCGTTGCGCATTGAGCTATCGCCGTAGATGATTTCCGCGTTGCGTTCCTGGCTGGCCGTCTCGATGAATCCGTGCACCTGCTCTGCCGTAATCACCCGATGGTGCCCCATATCGCAGTGATTGCCCAGCAGCAGCACCGGTATGTCCGTCGGTATCTTCGGTAGCTCCCGGCACACGTAATCGAACGTCCACGCCTTCGTGATGTCCATCACCATCACGACGCAGTGTGTACCTTTGTACACGTCGAGAAACTCGGCATCTAGCACCGGCACGTCCGGCTCCGTAGTTGGGCCTGCCAGTGTTGTCAGCTTCAGGTTGGTGCTTTTCTGCTTCGATTTTCCACGATCGACCACATCCCACACCTCCACCTTCACGACGTCATCCGTCGCCTTGAACGACCACTGGATGGAGGCGACCGCGATCTGCTCCGTCGGTGTGTACTGCTCGATGAACGCTTTGCCCTGCAGTCGCTCCAGCAGGCACGTCTTGCCCACGTTCCTGTCACCTTTGATGACGACTTTCACTGCGTGCGGGTGGGAGAAGAGGAGGGGGGAGATGTAAATGATCGATTAAAAACGGCTATTCCATATGGCTGTTCCTCGCACGGTGACTTACTGTTGTATTGCACTCCCCGGGAAAATCGCTTCTTAAGCGAGTCCGACATCGTCTGCCCCACGGACTCCGGTATCGACACGGACGGGCCATCGTTCGTTTTGTTCGCTAGTTTCTTGAACACGGAAAACATGACTGCGTGGAATGCACAATTTTGGTCCTCCTTCTCCTGTTGCTCGCTCCGTAGGGGAGGGACGGACGCGATGGGTCGTAGAAGCAGGATCTGCGATCCTGTGGGGATAACCTACTGGATGCACAATCCAGCAGGATTGGCTTGCTTCCCGCTCCTACTGATCGAGTTGCATCGAACGTGCGGGAGATTGCTAAATGCTTTACGCTATCTTTTCACACAATTGCACTTGCAGAAGCAGTTTTGGACGCAAAAATACATCCTCTTCGTAGGCTAACATATTGAAGCAAACGTCAGCAACCTGCAGCACACAGCTTTTGACAGTATCACTTTGTTTTGTTTTGTAGCCAGTGGTGCTACACGTCGACGCGGCCATTTATTACAATAAGAAATGATCCGGATCGCGGGGATTACGCTCCGATTTGCTTTCTCGTGCTCAACACCTTGATTGAACGAACGCTGTGCGGTTCTGTTTAATGTCCTTCATGCCAATGCGAATCTATATTTTATCTCCCCCATCCCGACTCGATGAAAGTCTTTCGTTGTTCTGAACTAAATTCGCTAGCGCTCAGCAGAGGGCGCTCGCTGCGGTAAGGAGAGTGTGTGACGTTTGCATTTCCCGCATCAACCATGTTTTAATACGGCTTCGTCGTATTGTTTCTTTTTTAATGTTAATTAAAACCACATCTGCGGCCTTAGTTAAGCCGGCCTTTTTAGAAAAGCAGTGCCATAAACTATACCGGTGAAGTTGGTAAAATGTTAACGCCGTTTGGATCGTCAGATGCCAATTAGAGGGAGTATCTTTTTATTTAAATAAAAACACAACCGAGTCAACCAGAAAAACTAGTGCGGATACGTTGTCCCAAACTGTAACGGGATTTAAAATTCTGAAATGCTAACATACTACATTCGGATGGTAAGCGGTAACGAAAAGCGAAACGATGTTTTCATTATTATTCGAATAAATCTGTCGATTTTAATATCTTTTATACGAAGATACGCACGGCTGCACTAAAATGGTTCAGCAGTAATAAGGAACTGTTGCATAACAATCCGGGTCTGTACCACGCGCTCGCTAACACATGAGAAAGGGAGGGGAGGAGGATTCAAAACATGATGCTTCGTCAAAAAAAGAAAGATTGCATTATTTGCCGGATTTCAGTCGCCGAATTATCTTATCACAATAGCCAGAAAGACATCGCGCACATGGTATGAGGCGGCCGCTGCTGCTGAAGAGGAGTTCTATGGAAAGAGAACAAAATGTGAGGTTAATACTTTTCCGCTCGCTCCGAGTGTTCTGTGTGTGATGCCGGCAGGCGGCAAATGGGATGTCAGATAAATTGGATATACATATTATAATCATCGTAATGATCATTGGATTGGCTCTGAAGTAATTCATCATAGGAAATAATATGAACCGGCCGTTTATAAATGTAGCGCTATACACGACACAAAAACCTAACAGCCGTGTGTGAATTTTCTTCCGTCACGGGCACACATTTTTGTGGTTATGGCGCGTACCCGCAAATACACACAAATACATCGATAGTTACCTTTTTCACTCCTTGGTGCAGCGACAGCAGCAGCAGCAGCAGCACGCCCCGAAAGAACATGGGAAAACCGCGCTCGCACACACACACGTATATACACATACACACTCACGCGCTAGCGTACATCCCGCAGATGCCTCGTTGAGATAGAACAAGCACATGGCGGCGGAAACACACTCCCTCTCTTTCTCTCTCTCTCTCGCCGTCGACCGATGCCCGAAAAAGAGCACCCCGCCTTTTTCATTCGATGCACGCACCGGCAATTTCTCACAGTATACTCCTGTGATTTGGCCATAAAAAGAAACAAACTCACAAGAATATACTGCGAAGCATCACTCGGATGAGGAACTGTGAGAAGTTTTACGCATAATATCCCTTTTTTCATCAAACAAGAAAGGCGCTGGAACGAAACTCGACGATACGATGGAATCACCGTCGCACCCAAGCCAATCCATTTCCCGCTTTTAAACCCCGTCTGCCAAACTGCCAAGAGCCACGTTTCCTGCCCATAAAGCACGCAATGGTGGAACCGTAACGAACAACATTCGTAACCGCGCGCACTTAACTGATAACTGCCGAAAAAGCATACGGGCAGTTCTATTTCCCCTCAAAACCGCACCAGAAACCCGCCACCATTGAAAAAGAGGGGGAAACCACGCCAAGCCTGCTGGATGCGTAAAATGCCGACCATCAAGCAAGCGAACCGAAAATTGGCCGAAAAACACCATCTACGAACGAATTTGCTGCCACAAGTGACTGAAAATGCGCTAAACTCGGATTGAATGCTGCTTTACTCCACTTTTAAATACCAATTTCACACCTTTTCCAAACTTAACCACAATTTTCGGACGCAGCGTACGCACCACACATCTGCTCACCTCGGAAACGAAAGCGGAAGTATTTAGAGATGGCAGAGCGATGCAGCATCATCTACTCCGTCACTCCGATCCAATGGCGGATCGATCGCATCCGATCCGATAAATTGGTTTGCTCCGCTGCCAATTTTGGAGAACGCATCAAAAAAATGTAACTAGCGCGTGCTGTTTACCTCATATGTAGAATTAATATAATTAAAATTTCAGTGGATTTGTTTCAATGATGTCGTGCTGTTTTGCACTGTCAGTCAGCTAAAAATATGATAAGCAAACTTCGCAATGGGTACTGTAGTGGTGATATAGCTCCCAAGTGTATAACTCATTGGAAAGTTCGTTCCGGACAGAGCGGTATTATAGCGGTAGATTTTAGTTAATTTAATAAAAATTATTACTTAGTTTAGTCGACCAAAGCGCATACGTTATGTTTTGCACTATACATTGATTCAATTAAAATTAAATACGAATTCGCATCATCTTGCGACTATGGATCCATTGATAGACAAAACAATCTCACTTCACGCACATAGAGCTGCTTTCGCTACGATTGATTTCGTTTACGGTAGCGTGAAAGCGCGATCACGATATTCAATATAAAACCGTTCCTACGCCACCTGATTTAGAACGATTAATTTATTTGCTCATTCAATCTTACTGATATTTTTGTGATAAAATAATAAGTTAGTATCGGTGCTAGATAAAATATAATAAACTTTACTCCTCTGCTTCACACATTCGCTGGTTCCCTTCTTCCCGGGAAGCAGATGAATGGATGGGACGGACGGCAGAGGATGGGATTGGAAGTTGGAAATGAAAATGCTTTGTAAATCTTTGTGGAATGTGCACGTTGCTTCACGGTTTGCCAAACCGAGGCGGGGGCCGTGAACCCCTTGCTAAACTACCCTCCACTGCAGTACACTCGTGTCCATACCACCGGCCGATAGCAGCCGGACACCGTCGTGCATAAACTGGACCGACGTTACATGACTGCTATGCCCTTTGTAACTATGCGAGAGGGACTGAAAGCAGAGTACACGATATATTACATGAGACAATTTTACGGTCCAACCGTCCCATCACCCTTACCTTTGGCTGCGATGCTGGGAAAGTGAACAAACGAATTTTGCCGAAGTCATCGGCACAAACAAGAAACTGCTCTTCGCCATCCTTGCAAACACTGTTGATGTCCGTGCCATCGAAGTTCTCCGGCCAGATGCCGATCGTTTCGAAGCTTACCGAACAGTTCTGCGTGGCCCATTCCAGATTTTTCACCGTACTTTGGCTCGTTATTTGCCGGCAGAGCGTTGGATTCCCTGCGAAAGAAACGTTTCGCTGCTTAGCGCTTTTGTTGCCACTTGGGAGGTAGTCGTGCGTGAACTTACAGTACAGTATTTCGTAATCGCCTGAGTTGGATCGTAAAACTTGACTGTCCTTAGACCAATCCAGGTGAGATATGAAGCTAGAATGACCCTGCAAAAAACACGAAAGGAACAACGGTTTTCAAATGTGTTAAGAATAGCTTCAACGCCCGTTTCATACGTTTCTTACCGTGCACTTGCCAATTTTGGAAAACCTGTGCGCCACCTTCGTACACTGATAGATGTAGATGCAGTTGTCTTTGGAACCGATCGCAAGCAAATTTCCGTCCGGCGAGAACTGTAGGCACTGTATCACCTCCTGCCCATCCGTGTACGTGGCCAGCAGTTCTCGTGTCACAATATCAAACACCATCCAGCGGCCACCGACACCGCCGGCCACGATCACGTCACCCGCGTTGCTGATCTGCACCGACTGGATCGGTTCGCCAATGTCCTTGCTCCACACGACCGAATGGGACAGCGAGTCCCACAGCTGCAGCAATCGATCCCGCCCACCGGTCACGAATTGGGCCACTTGTGGATGTGTTGCCAGCGACCAAAGAATGTCCGTGTGACCCATCACGATCGGCACGAGGCTAAGCGTAAAGTCACCGGACAGGATACAGTTCTTCGTCGTTCCTATCAAGAGCTGGGAGCCTTTGCCCTGCGCCACCACCCGTACTGCACCGAAGTGGGCTTCCACGATCTGCTCCGCTTTCATGTGCAGTGCGTCATCGAACAGCAGCAGCAGCCCATCTTTGCCACCCGTCACGAATCCTCCATTGCGCAGGGCGCAGATCGTGAAGACGGGTCCCTCGTGCACCTTCTTCAGGAATCGGCTGATCACGTTCGTGCCACGCTTCCACACGGCCAAATTGCCACTGGAATCGCCGGTAACGACGTCGCCCGTCTGCGTGAACGAGATGGCCGTCACGTACTTCGGTTTCTCGAAGCTCTCGAACACGCCCATCCGCTTGTAGAGCATGCCGTTCTGGTCCAGCGACCAGAACGCGATGTGGTTCTTGCCGATCGTTATGATCTGTCCCTTGTCGAGTGGGTGAAACTCGACCGCCACCACCGTATCGACGGAACACTTCGTTTCGGTGATCTTCCGACCGCCCTCCTTCTTCTGCCAGTCCCAGATCGAGATGATCTTGTCGGGCGAATCGTCGATCGCCGCCAGAATGCTGCCACTGTCCGCACGGCTGAACGATATGCAATTGATCGATCCGGTAAACTCACCGCATCCGATCATGTTGAGCGTGGCCAACGACACCGAGTTCCAGATGAGGATGTGTGGCAATGATTCGCGCCCTTCGTGCCCTCCACACTGTCCGCTAGCGACGAGCAGCTTGTTCGGATGGACGGCCAAACTTTTCACGTCGTCCGTGTGACCGAGGTAGTGGCGCTGCGTGTGCTCATCCATGTTGTAGAGGATTACCACGGCGGCCACAAAGTACACCATCTCTCCGGTCGGCAGTTGGTAGAGATTTGAGCGACAGTCCTTGCCCCGGTACCCGTACGCCCAGTCGAGCCGCAGACGTCTGTTCGGTGCCGGCTGTACCTTTGTCAGCTCGTACGTGGACAGCTGTGCCTCGGGAATGTGGATGACGATCGGTCGACCGCTGATGTACAGCTTCAAGTACTCATCGTCATCATTCTTGCGCTGCACGTACGGATGCGTTTGACCCTGGCGGCTGGAGTTGCCACTGAGATTCAGCAGTGATTTGGCCGAAAATCTCGACATACTGGAAAAGGAAAGAGCACAAGAGCAACAAGGAAATAAGAGATGGAGCGCATCTTGGATTCCACCTTCATGCAATCCATTCCGCACCGTCGTTTCGTTATCTGTTACGCAGACTACTCTTCGACGCGATAACGCCCGCAGTGATAAGAGAAATCTCTGCGTGGCGTGCGGTTTTTTAAGCTCAAGAGCCCACAAAAGATGCGAAAAGGTGCGTACCTTCCACTGCTTCCGGTGCCGCTCGGGCTGCCGGGTGTGCTGATGAAATCCCCGGTCGAAGACCACCGTTTGCCCATCCCACCCGTGGACGCGAGCAGCGCATGGTGTGTGTTTGCTATCGCTGAGGCATTCGGTTGCCGTGGGGAAGGTGACGGTGCGGGCGATATCGAATGGCTGCTCATCGAGTCCGAGTGCAGTGATCCATTCGAGTAGTGGATGGCTTTTTGCGCGAGGGTCGTCTTCACCCGCGACGGCGAACTGGTCACCCGGGACGGGACGCGACCACCGAAGCGTTTTTCCTCCACTGTCGAGTTTACTAAAAACGAACACAAAATGTTGATAAGGAATTAGCATGTGCCACTGGCGTGAGGTTCAAGATCGCGCGATAAACCAGAACGGTTCGTGCAAAATAAAAACGAATAAACAAACAAAAACTGCATACTTACGCCGCGTTAGCGTGTTGCGGGAGAAGCGAAAACTTTTGCTGGATAAACTATTCTGCCCACTGGCGGAAACGTTATCACTGACGCCATGATGTGCCCCCGCTGCGGCTCCCACGCCCGTTCCACCTGCCCCCGCGGGCGTGCCAGTTCCACCACGACCGCTGCCGCTCGTGCTGTTCTCGTAACTGTTATCTATGGTGGCCAGTCGACGCAACACGTCCGCAAGCGTCGACTTTAGGCACACGATCTCATCCTTGTGCTCCAGCACTTGCCGCTCCAGATCGTACACGCGCTCCACTAGGCCGGCTTTCTCCGTTTCCAGCATTTCCTCTGCAAAACAGAGAGAAAAAAAAACTGTTCGATTAGTTCAAGGCCGACTTGGTTGGCCTTGGGTATTAGTAGCAGAATGCGACGATAAGGTCATTTGATCGGGCCGAAAGAACGAAACACATTACTCCACTCTCGGGAACCATTCGTCCCATCGGTTGCTTGCTTGGTGTCGGAAGCGGGTGACACGGGCTGTACCGACATTTGGACATTGGTACTCGCTTGTACGTGGCGCGCGCGAATGAGCAAATGCACCCCTGTCGTGCCCGTCGTTTCGTTACACAACAGAGACGACGGCAAACACTTCACACGTCCAGCAATCGAGTCAACACATCACGAAACGCACGCAGCCGGCTCCTAATACCGGAAACTCAACCAGGAACGAAAACAAAAAGGACACACCGGCCCGAACACCACCACACAACACAACAGCAGAAAAACGCACACCACACCAGTCGTCCGGCAGGTGTGTGACAGCTGATTTGTGCCACAGCTCCGCAGAAGTACTTCCCCTATTTTTCGCGTGTGGAACATGCGCGCCACTCAACTCTAATCAAACGCTACACCACTTCACGGGGCAGTAGTATGCTATGGAATTCGCTGCTGTGATACCGCCACCGCCGGACATCGCTTCGAGGGGGGGGGAGTGACACAGGGTTTGTTGTGTTCCCGATGTTTAAGCGTTTACGTGTGCCTTAGAAGCAGCGGGAAAAACAGTCACAGATACCGTGTGTGTCCGCGGTGTGTCCGGGGTGTTTTTGTGCGCTATTTATTATCAACCGTCCATCGACTCGTCTATCGCGCTGCAAAATCACCCCGCGGTGGCACTCGTGTATAGAGGCGGACTCGGCGCCGGGCTGCAGTCATCACGGGAAGATTGTTAAAGCGGGCCTTGCTGCTGCTACCTTGTTTGGAACATTAAAGTATTACTAAAATTACATTTCTTCTGCCTTCGACGCATCTGTCTTCGGGCAGAGCAGATCCTACATTTGGTAAAAGCACTTCGTCAAGCCGTGCGGCAGCAGTAGGCGTTTGGTCGGCAGGCTCGCTTCTTACTCACCCGAATATTCATGCAAATTTTTGTACGATTTCTGGACGATCTGGTTGCCGCTGGTAGTGTTGGCGGTGGAGATGGTAGCACTGTCGTTGACAGTGGTCGCTGACTGCGCCGTCACCTCGAGCATTTGCTCATCCACCTCCTCAACGCTGGTAGACATTATGTGGTGATGATGATGGTGATGATGTTGTTGTTGTTGGTGTGCCGGTTTGGAGGAACTTTTTGAAACATCCTCATCGCCTACCGCAGCAGGCGTTTCCTGGTCCGTTTCATTGCTCATCGTGTCGCTACGGTATAGTTGGCCTAAAAACAATCTCTCTCTCTCTCTCTCACACACACACACACGGCTCACGCCACTATAGATAAACTTTGAAGGTTGTGTTTCTTCTGGGTTCTGCCGCAAAAACACCGGCAACACCACCACCGATGATGGATGAGAGGGAATCGTGTGCTATAACACTATCTCTAACGATCGGTAACGATGTGCAGTGCAGCAGATTACTTTGATCGATAGAGCAGCGACCGGAAGCGCAAACCTCACGCCACTGTTTTTGTTCGATTTTAACCTTATTTCATTCACCCTGCGTTTGCACAGCCATGCCCCGGCTATTAGTTAGCACACCGGGAACACCGGGAACCGACGGCCCCTTCGGTTTGCTTTCGTTTCACTCGTTTCTTTCCGTTTCGGCTCCCAAGTCACGAATGCTTCAATCCGAGAGCGACACACCACACCGAAAGCACGGTGTATGGGGATGATGTTTCAGCTAATTCACACATCGAATGACATCATGGTATGGCCAAACATGGGGACGGGCTGTGGGACCATCTTCGATACTTATACGCCTGCCCTGTGTCTGCCTTCTCCACGCCTCGCCTCACACCCGATGCTTCGGGAGCCTTCCGGTGGACATTTCCCCCGCCCGTTGACTGGTGCCTTCTGCAGTGGCCGTAGGTTGCTGTCGCCGTCGTCGTCAGTCGCGATTAAACCGCAGCAAAAACCGCAACACACCGGCGAAATAATAATAAAATGCCAACCGGCTACGTGTCTACTACGCGAGGTGTGAATATTAATTTGCTCATCCAATGCACGCTTTGATGAGTGTTTCGCGAGGAAGAACTCGTCGCTGAAGCGGCGTTCAACTTTGCGTGCAAGATAACAACACACGGATTTGGGCACGTTCTCTAAGTGATTCGGTGATAACCACCACCGCCCCGCAGGCGACTGCACTTCTGACCGGTATGGTTTGTTGTGGTTTAGATAACACACACACACACGTAACTTAATCGTGCACAACTCGGGTTCTGCTCACCGGACGACCTTTTGCAGCTCCTTTCTGCCAACACTGCCGCGAAAGAACGGATGAACCATGGCTAGCCAGCGCTAGGGGGAACTATTCGTGTGCTCCACTTTGTCACGTCACGAGAAAATTAAGTAGCTCACAATTTCCCATGCTTAATGCTCTCTTCTGCGTGAGCCCGAGTTCTTCGCGCTGCTGCAGCAGCAGCCCTGGGTAGCGCGCTGTGGCACAGTTTTGCTTTCCTTTTCCAGCTGCCAGAAAGGGGAGGGGGTGGAGTTTTTCTCTGCCTGCGCTTCTTGTACCGTTACCGGAACGGGCTCGGTTCGGGAGGAAAGTGTTGTGTGCGGAATTCGTTCGCTTCGGTTTTGGCAGCAGGCCAAACACCACACTCGTCGGGCTTCTCCAACCGAACGCGCAAAAGATGGGCTCCACTTTGGGCTCTGCTCGAGCGGAATGTCGCACAGGGGGCTTTCACAAAAGTAGGGCAACTGTGCCGACTTTTCCAGCCCGACGCAGCGGAATGTTGCTGCACAACGCGACGGACACAAAACTCACGCCGAAAACAATGAGCCAGCGCAATTGCGACCGGAGCGGCTTTACGAAATCGCGATGCTTTGGGAGGGCTGCTATTTTATTTTCACACACATTCAAAACGCTCGGTGTATACACTGCGACCACAATGACGACGACGACAACAGCGTCGATATGGGTTTGTTGTCACCAAATATTTACACTTATCGCGCGTCGTCGGCTTCGCTTAATTGACGATAAGTTGCAGCAGCAAACACACTTGGGGACGCGTTGATTTACACTCAATGGCGAAGGGAGCCCCCTTTTGATTACGAATTATTGTCCAACTGATGAGCAGCCGACTGGGGAAACAGCCGAGGCCTAAAGCGGTGACGACGACGACACGAGACGAAACCCTACACACGGCACACAGCACGCAGTCGAAAATTTGCAATGGCTCCCCCCGTATTCTCCATTCCGAACGACAACGGGATGTTCGTTTCGAACGCGTCTGTCTGAACGCGGCTATCCCATACGCGTTGAACTTTCTTTCGGTCGGTATGGCAACAACGATCGATCCACGGTTGAGTAAAGGTGCGCGTCGAACGTATCCCATACGTTCGTGGCAGAGAATAGGGGCTCCATTTCTCACCAACACACACATACCGGCGCGGGGCAGGTAGCACGTCGCGTGATGGTAGTAGTGTGGTGGCACTGATGCGCACCTTATTATTTGTACACACACACACGCACACACCGGCTCTTGGGAAGCTATTTATTACCTGCGCGAGCAAAAGGTGTCACTTTTTTCTCCCTCTCTTTCTCTCTTTCCGCCAAACATCTGACACTTACTTCTCTTGGCTCAACGTGAAACAGGTGGCATTTGACCGTTAGGATAGCTTTAGAAGCCAGGTCCTTCAGGTCCTTTTTGTTGGGTTGGTTTTTGTTTTTCGGCGCCAGTTTCAGGTATTATTTCTTCCCTTTCCAAGCCTACTTTAGCGTGTGCAAAACTTTCGTCTCGTGACTGCCGTGGTGTCCTCGGTCGCCGTGGCAACCAGGAGCAGAAGCACGAGAAGGTGCTTTTATGTGCGCGAAGGATCTCATTCGTGACCTTTCTGTGTAAAGATATCTTTATAGATTTTAAGAACACCTACCTAATGACCGCACGCGGTGATATTGTATCATCTGGTAATGGTGCAGTGGGGCGGGGGAGAAATTGCTCCCGAGATAATCCAGAGCTTATCGAACGAAGTGCTCTCCCGAGGTTACACACTTTGACCAACCGTTATTGAGGTCACCAGCAACCGAAAACTGCGCGTGCTACACACGGTTACGCCGCGAATGAGCGACTCTGACCGGTGTTGGATCAGAAACGCACGATCACCGATGTTCGGATGCTCGATGTCTACGACTACGGCCGTATGGACACAGTACTACCGATCACCCCCGTGTACGCCCGATATGTCCGAAAAAAGTTTATTTAGTTTCCCCTTCCCCCCACGAGGGAGGGAGGGAAGGTGTTCGCCAACGAATCTCGTTGGCCTCCATAACAACCGCGTCCGCGTGCGCGCCACCCTGGCGCGGTGTTGTATGTGTATTTATGGTTGAATTGAACCTCTTTCCAAAAACGGTATTGAACGAAAACCCGAAACCCCTGTTACTTGGGGTTCCCTTCTCCTGCAGCACGAGTCTGAATGAATTGGTCAGCCAATTTGGCACAGCACAGCACTAGCACTGGGAGTAGCAACAACATACATAAACTCCGTACAAACGCGGGTCGTACTACAGATGTCGAACGCGAGATGTGCTCGTTTTCTCGCTCCAACACGGCCTCCGGACTGTCTTTCTTTCTTATCTGCTTGTTTCAATGGGAGAAGCTTTTCAACAACACTGCGCCTCACGCACCGATGACCTTTCGGAGGAGTCGTCATCGTGGAGAGGGCGCTTCACGCGCTCGCGCTACCGGACGTGTATGGTGGCGTGTCAAGGTTAAGGGTCCGGGCGAGGTTTACTTTGATGGCGAGCGAATTGCGATAGGTAATGCGCGTTTGCTGCTTCGGTTTTTTTTATTGATTTTCTACTATTTTAGTCTTTTTATTACACTGGTCCGCAGTCATTACATCGGGCGAACCTATTGTGTAAGGCGAGCGAGCCAAAAATTGAATTGAATTTTTAGTACAATTCTGCCATCCCCATTCTCTGCCCCGTTAATTCGCCTCAGGCTCCTTAGTCTTAGCCTTGCCGGCGATGATGTTGATCGGTACAATAAAGCAGCAGCTCTTGTAGTTCTCGTCGCGCAGCATCCACTTGACATCGTATTGTTTCTGTGGGAAAGAAATTTTAGCTGGTCCATAATGGTCCCGTGTCTCGGTGAGCGAGGGCCCCCGCTCTACTTACCGGTGGGTAGCGCTTCGAGATCTCCAATTGGTAGGTGTATGTTTGACGTTGTCCGGAGTGGATCGGACAAGCGGTGTAGTTGCAGGCAGCCGAGTCCATACCCATGAAAGGCGTATCGAACAACTGGCGAGTCCAGGACACGTCGGCAATCAGTTTGGCGGCATTGAATTCTAGTTACAAAATAACAGAAAATGGAAAGGAGAACTTTAGGAGAACTGCGTCGTTTTTCACGCGCAACAACCGCTGCTTACTGGGCGTAAAGTCGAACGAGAGGCTGACATTTTTGTTGCGATGCAAGTTACAGACGTTTCCTTCCGCTGCTTCCGGGCATGGCGTGATCGACACCTCATTGATGGTACAATCATCTACGATCAAAATCAAAAGCAGTCAATAGAAACCTACTGCTCCCGAGTGCTTCTAACTTGCCGTGTATATTTACTTTCACCAGGGCATTTTTTAACATTCACAACCTCAGCACTGACCACCTGGAGACACAGTGCCAAGAAGGCAATCGACGCAACTGCTTGGAAGCACTTCATACTGCAAATGAAACTATGTAAAATTCAAAACCCACGCTGCTAATCCTGCGGCGAACAAGCTGTAACGACTGAGCGGCTACTGACGGCGATTAACAGAAACCGAAGTGATCGGTCGTATTTCCGATTTGAGATTGTTTTGTTTTTTTTGTTCTTGCTTGCCGTTATCAGGATCGCACAACGATGCGAGCGACGTTTAATCAGTTGAGGTATAAGAAGAAATACCTACACAAAGAAGGACTTTCTCGGAAAGAATTCACCACCGCAGGCTCGCGTAAGGTTAACGTACGAATCGTGGTCCCTGTGATATTGGGGGAAGGAGATAAAGCAACAGAAAGGAACAGCTTCGCGCGCGCGCGCGAGAGATGGGTTCGTGGGTTCAGAAATAATGAGATTTAATTTTCCTTGATTCCCTCCACTGGCTCACTGGATGGGTACGAGTTTTAGCACACACATTCACGAATCACTCTGCACTCTGGGGCGCTGTATGGATTTTGTCTTAATCTCATGCGGAGATGTGTGCCCGGTCCGTGCGGATGTTCTAAACATACTCGTTTTGCTTGTTTTTTTGTTTGTTCTGCTATAGTTCTTTGGCTCACGCGTCACGAAGTACGGATCTCGCTCGCTTACACGATGCAGAGCGTCGTGTCGCGGCACAGCGATATCTGCGCCTCCTGGAGGATCCTCAGTCTTGGCCCGAGCGGAATGCCCATCTTTTGCAGTCGCTCCTCGCCGAGATACGGCAGTTCGATCATTCCCACACGCTCACTTTCGAAGATGGGAGCGTATTTCTGTGAAAGAAGCGATTGAGTTAGATTTTAGGTGTTTTTTTTGCCTCTTTTGATAGCGCTTACCTCGTAGCCGAGCTTTTTGAGAAACAGCTTCATCAGCGGTGGATCTTCGCCGAAGAATTTCGTCAGCTTCTTCACCCGCTTCGGGTTGGTCAGGTTGATCGGTTCGCGTGCGGACGCGTTGGCCGCATTGCCACCGCTCCCGTTCAGCGGGAGATTGTGCATCGACTGTGAGCGTAACAGTGCCAGATCGTTGCGCAGCTCCTCCAGTTCCTGCGACACAAGGTGCTGCGAGCGCAT
>JXXA01014157.1:0-19047 GCA_000956255.1 Anopheles punctulatus
GGCGGGAGTGAGCGAGTCGGCAGAAGTGTGAAGAAAAGGATAGGTCAGTAGGTGTGGTTGGCGGGGGGGGAGGTATGCACCCGGCCACCCCTGGGTTTCGAAAAGAAAACGGCTCCTTGCGGGAAGAAGGAAGAAGGTCGCGCTATCTCGCTCCCGCTCTTCCTTCGCAAGCGGTTCGTTTTCTTCGAGCGTTGTGCGGGCGCCTTCTTCGATGATGGCGTCGGACGGCTGGCTTTTCCTTTCGGTGAGGTTCGGCGTGTGATTGTGTGGGTTTTTTGGAGATTGGTGTGGTTGTTTTTTTGCCCTTTGTTTTTTTTTGCTTTTTACTGTTGTTGTTGCTCTCGTTATTATTTCCCTCCACATCCCTCTCCTTCTTGCCTCTTCCTCTCTGCCCCCGGCACTGTTTGCTGGGCGAAATATTATTGTATTGGCCGGATGGACCCCTTGCTCGCAACTTCTTCGAGCCGGGGGGCCACAAGGGGAAGCGGAGAGCAACGATGAAATCTTCTCGACACGCTGCGAAGGAGGGTCATGTATATATTTTTATTACACTTTTTAGCGCATCCCCCACGCCACACGGCGCCACGGTGGAGGCGCCCAGTGTTTCGATGGGGTTTTGGTGGAGATGGTGGTGGTCGTGGTGGCAGGCTCGAAATGTAACGCGTTAAATTTGTTTTCGGTGTGCCTCTTCCGCCCCCGGTGTGAGCTGGAAGAGCAAAAAAAGCGAAAAAAAACACATAAAAGAGAAGGGGTTGAAATAAAACCGAAAGGGGTAAAAAGATTTTCACCCCTTTTTCTTTCCGGATTCACTGCACTCGCACCAGGCCACCGGGTACAGCAAGGGTGCAGGGAAACCGAAAATGGGAAGGGGAAGCGAGGACAGGTTCAGTGGACAGGAAGGGAAAGATGGCTAGCTGGTGGTGGACTAGGACGCTGCGACCAAGGACCATGAAATAAGAAAATTTTCAGTTCGTTCCTTTCCGCTTGGTGTGTGCGTGTGCATTGTTGTTGTTTTTTTTGGTTTAAGTTCTCTTCTCCGTGTTCTTTCGTCTTTTCTTAATTTTCTCATCAACATCCCACACGCACCCCTTCCCCCACAGCTTCCCTCCCCCAAACAGGCACTTAATTTCGGTTTGCTTTTGTTTTTCCCCGTCGCTGCCCTTTTTTGTTTTCGCCGTTGGGTCCCGCTGCCGACGGTATGCACGTCTTAAGTAAATAAGAATACGACGCTAATGGTGATATATACAAAATGGGCCCCGTCCCGCGGTCCCGCCCGCCCGACGGCACGGGTGCGGGCGGCTTTGCGTACGGGTGTGGGAGAGATGTAAATGTGTGCGATGCTACGACGACGACGACGACGACGACGATGACGACGACGAGGGTAAATTCGGCAGCCGTGTCTTGGTGAATTTCGGGGGCGCCCTCGCAGCACACAGACTCGACTCGCGCTCGGATCGGTCGGTCGGTTGGAAGATTTTTAAAAATTTGATGAATTCTCAGTCTTATTATTCAATTTGCCAGCAGCGGTAGCGTCTTGAGCGGTTCGGTTCGGTCCTCCTGGCGAGGCGATTTTCAGCTGTGCGAGTTTTCCGCAGGCACGCGCGCTCACCGGCTCCCGGCGCAGCCACGGTGCGAAAGTTTTTCAATTACCCACCGTTTAGAGGTGTTAAATATTTAAAACAAATCGCTCTGGCCTTGCGTGGCCCGTGCACTGTGTGCGCCAGTAGGTGCGCTAGTTTCGCAGCGAAATCGGGCTCACCGAGCCAACGGTGGACGGCGGGAAGGTGCTACAGAAAGTCGGCCGTTTGCTGAAGTGAAGTTTCGGCCCGATCCCGGTGGCGCTGCTGTGATCGATTGCGTGGAAGCTGTGATCAATCATTTTTTTGGGTATTACCATCAGATGCGATGCGTTTGTAGTGACCTGTACCATTTGCATGCCCGTTTCTGTGTTTATGTGTGTGTGTGTTGTGTGCTGTGTACTTTTTTTTTGTATTGCTTTGTTGCGTTTCGCAGAATTTTGACATTGACATGAAAACATTCTGTTATCACTGTGCGTCAAAAGACTGTATTGTGAAAATAACATTCCTCGTTAGAAGTAACCAGAAGCGCGGTAATAAAATCAATAAGTTTTACTTCGATCGGACACATTATTTAAACAAACGTTCCGACCGCATCGGGCTCATAAATGTGGAATTGTGGCCGGAGAAGGCAAAAAAAAACAAAACTCACACTCACCGCCGCCGCACTACAACGGACGTGACGAGCGTGAAGCATAAAGCATCGTTCGCGTTTATTACATACATTCCGTGGCTCGTGTTTAATTCCGTCGCCCACGCTGGATCGGTATCCCGGCTGTGGACAGGAAAAATCCTAATTCCAAATCCGCTCCCTCTTTTTCTCTCTGTCTCTCTCTTTCTCACACAAACACACACACACACTCTCACGCGCACAATGCGATCGCACGGGGCATCCCGTATCGTGGAAAAAAATTAAACAACCTTCATTTAAACAACCGTCATATGGTAACTGCCAAACGGGCGGCACCGCTCGTTCCGCGTGGCCGCAGCGCAAGAAACCCGAAAGGATAACGACGGGATGCAGTGGAAGCAGCTATGGAGCATGGGGCGGGGCGCCGCACGGTGCCGCCACCGCATTTTCCACCGTACGATGAAATTACCCGACGACGAAGCACGCTCCACTCCAGCATGTTCTTAAGGAACGGTGTGAAGAGTGTGGCATGTTTGTGCATGCGTGTGTATGTGTGTGTGTGTGTGTGCTTGTGAATTAGTGCTTTTTTTGGTATTCTTCTTCTCTCGCCCGGAGAGCAAAATGAACAAATTTTTCATTAAACAACCAGTTTCGAGCCGGAGTTTCACGCGCCATGGTGGGGCCGATGCTTTCATACTTTACGGTCCATTTCCCGTCCCAATGTGTCGTTGATGTTGGATGAGTTTGAGTACGGAGTCGAAGTTTTGCACAGTAAGCCACCAGAGAAGATGTACACTTTGTAGTAAATGCGAAGAAGAAAAAAAAATCCCAAAAATAAAAACATCACACAACAAACGCGCTGCCCAGCTCGCTTTTCCGCACTCGAAGAACCCAGTCAACACACGGTCCAACAACACCACCACCAACAGGTTCCGGATTTGGCGAACTTTTAGCAGATGATTGCAGCCGGGGCAGGCATTGAAATCATCAATGAACGTAATGTTTGCAGGCGCGAAAACATCACACACTCACCACGGAGCGCCACCCGAAATAGCCCGTATGTGGTGGTGTTGGTGTGCCTTGCTGATCCTATTTTGCTGGTGCGTTTGTCTGCGTGCTGTCAGGCCGCACACATGCTGCTCTGGTTTTTGCATACATAGCGCAGCATCAACGTTGCGATTTTCCATTCCTCGTGCCGCGTGCCATTATTTACACGGGACTAGCAGCGAAGGACAACGTCGTCTTCTTCTGTTTTTCGCGCGCGCACCATGTGCTCTGTCACGGGGAAGGGTGGAAGGGAGGGATAGGGCTCCCCTTTGTCAATACCGACAGTTTGTATGTGTGTGTGTGTGTGTGTCGGCGTGTCGGTTTCCTATGTACATTTATGGCGCCGAACGTATCGCTGGTGCCGGTATCGGGAAAAGTTTATCAAAATAATGTGCCTCACCTCACATGTGTGTATGTGTGTGCGGCTGGAGGGGGAGTATGCATGTGTGCAGTATGGGGTGGGGAGATGTTTTGGGAAACTACTTGTTGTCTATGCCGTCTATTAAACAACGGTTTTCAGCGCCCTTTGCCTGCCAGTTTGGTTCGTGATTCGTTTCGTTTTGTTTTACGGCTGTGCTGTTTATTTCTTGCCTGCATGATGCGCACTCATTCGGCATGCACTGTTTCAACCCTACCCCGAAGGTGACTTTCGTTGTTATGGTTTATGCTTTCCGCTTTTAGTTTTTCCTCCGCGCGCTTCACCCCGTTCGGGACGGAATTATTAAATAAACGGTTGTTTAATTTCTTAAAGGACAACAGGAAACTTGAATGCGCTTATATGGACATTGACACTCTATACCTTCAACTCCTTCTTTTGCTGAAGCAAGGTAAGGTAAGTATCGAAAACGCCGACGGATGGGCCGGTGGGAGATATGGAGTTTATTTTTATCGTGTTTTGTGAACTAAACGTACCCAAACGTACCCAAAAAAAAGCAAAAATATAGTGCATCTTCTATATTCGTCGTAAGGGCAAACCTAATCATTAGCACGATCTCATACGTGTTTCCGGTATCAAGGTTTAGTTAATTCCATGCCATATGTACCATACCAGAGTCCGAAAATTTCAACATCTTACGGGACTAATGTGGTCAGTTAATCGCTACCGTCCCAAATTACCCTATCTACGTACTTTCACGAACATAAATCTTACGTAAAATTAACGAAATAAGGTATTTCAACAATCAAGCGACAATTTGCAAATTTGATGCTAGCATATTCTTTATACCATGGAAAATGATCGAACTTTACATTACCATACATCTATTTGTTGGATAATATCAAGTCTATCTTTCCAAGTCTATCATTTAAGTCTGTCGGCCACAAACATCATATCAAGTCTAGGAAAGAATGAGTTTAGTCCTATATTATAGACATACGGTTAAAATAATATTTCATAATTGTCTGGAGTGTTTATTTCCAATTTTTCCCATAGCACGATAATATAATATTATAGAAACCATAAATCGAATTCCATTGTGCTGGGCTGGTCATTTGGAAAAAGCAGCTAATGTCAAAAGAGCACCAAATGAGCCAGCCTTTCTAAAGCACGAAGCTGTCAAAGAGATTTTTTCATTACAGTACGTCGCTGTCTATAAGAGCACGTTTTATCCGGTACCCTGTTTACTCGTGTTGCTTATGAACGATAGTTCCAGTTGATTATCTCGGCATTCGTGTATCAGAAAGTGGAAAGTATTGAATGAAAAATGTTTGAGATAGCTTTGAATCTATGTCGCGATGTATATGTTGCACACTAAAAATAATATTTGAATACATTCCAACTTGTCCAATTATCCGGTGAATGCCGAGTTAATACATGTCCGGATAAACGGCCTTCGACTGTATTTATTGTGTTTACTTAAGAGCGCTAATCGCTTGGCTACGCTAAAAAGATACACAAAAAACGAGTTTTTAAAACAATTACAATGCTCTGCTAGGCTTGAGACTGAGGTAATGTTGTTAGCAAAGCTACTAATTTAATAGGAAAACTGGAGTTTGTGGCCTCACAGTCAAAATGACAAAGCATGCAGTGAAAACAGTGTATGGCCCCACTTCAATAGACCCAGGGGGGGCAAAGATATTTATAGCTTCCACGCAAAGAAACAAACGCTTTCGTTTGTTGAACCGAAGGAAACAAACGTTCTAACGTACAGCGTGTGTTTCGGTGTTTTTTTAAATCCTCAGTACTCTCAGCGGACGCAGGCTGCAGCAACTCGTAGACAGTGTTTATTCAATCGTGTACGTTTTAAAGGAATCTCCAAAGGGATGATGCCCAACTTCTACGATGGCTCCCGACCAACGATGGTACCCACAAGCTCCAATCTGCCGGTGCTGCTGGGCAACACCGTGAGTATATCAAACAGAGAACGTTTCCGGGTCTCATGAGGACTTACAGAGTGTTTTGTGAATTGTTTTTATTACCAGGTCAACCAAGGGGATCCAAACACCAAAAAGCTGGTAAGCATCGAGTATGAAAATCCAGAAGAGAGAGAGAGAAAAGTTTTCCAGTCACTAACGCAATTTTCGTTACTTTTGAACAGTCTCATTTCGATCTCGAAGCAACCTTGCAGACAATCGATGTAAGTGGATTATTGTTTGAGTTATGCAAATTTTCGCATTTAATAATATTGTATTTCCAACCGTTAGAATGAGGTGCTCGATGGCGAAGAAGGAAGTTGCCCCATCTGTAATAAAACATTCAGCCGTAAAACCTCGCTGCTCAATCACATCCGGAATCATTCGGCGGAAAAGAAATACGTGTGCGAATTTTGCCAGAAAGGTAGAATTTAACTGAATTTTGGATGTAATGGTTTATGTTTTTGCTAACGGAATGTTTCACTTGCTCCGGCAGGGTTCACGCAACAAGCTAATCTGCGCAACCATGTTCGAATTCACACCAACGAACGACCATACGTTTGCGTCGACTGTGGGAAAGCCTTTACTCAGGTATGTTTTACTTGCTGGCTGATATTGTATACCGCGAGAGACAGATTTTAAAGTGACGCTTTTGTTGTAGATAACCAATCTGAACAACCACAGGCGATTGCATACTGGCGAAAGACCGTACGTTTGCATAGAATCCAACTGTGGCCGTTCATTTGCTCAGGTAAAGCATTGCCTATATTTGCTTGAAGCTAATAGATGAGCTAAAGCGCCTCCCTCCTTTACTTCTGACAGGTCACAAACTTAAACAATCATATGAAAACGCACCACAAGACGACCCTGTATGTATGCAACCAGTGTCCGCGCAAGTTTAGCCAAGTTACTCAATTGAACCTTCATTTAATTACCAACCACAGTTCGAGCAGAGGCTTTTTCTGCCCGCAGTGTCCCGATAAGTCCTTTAAGCAGCAGTCGCACCTGCAGCAGCATATGAAGATTCACGGTACAAACTTTGGCTACTCGTGCACCAAGTGCGAGGAAAAGTTTATCCAGGAGTCGCATCTGCTGCTGCACATGAAGCAACACGGCGACTACGCCTGCACGATGTGCACAATGACATTTAACGACGAGGTGCTGCTGAAAAAGCACGTTCAGCGGCACGTTGATGGGAGGTAAGAAGCGGGCCTTGGGAGAGATCGTGTCCTGCCAGTCAGCCACTCATCGAGCCTTACCGTTGCTTCTCCGTCGATGGGATAGTTGTTTTTTTTTCACACGCCGCTTTCCATGTGGAGGGAATGCTGTCCCTAGCCTGCTGCAATCTAGACCTGATGGGAAATGTTTTGTTTTTACTTCTCTTAGATACCTCACCTGTCCCGTGATTAGCTGCGGCGAAGGTTTCACAATGAAGAACCACCTGACGAAGCATATGCAGATGCATCATCCCGCCGTCGATCTCAAGAAGCTGGGCGCGCAGCCCGGCGGAAACAAGGCACCGAAACACTTCTGCCACTACCACAACTGCAACGAATCGTTCGAAACGGCAGACGGACTGAGCAATCATTTGCGTGATGCGCACGGGCTTCCGATCGCACTGCCGCTGACGATGCTGCCGGTCGATGACAAGAAGCTGATACAGCACGGTCTACACGGGTTGAACGGGATCGAAACGCCACCACCGCCCCCACCACATCTGTTGCACTCGCAACTACATCCGGCTGCGTCGGTGATGAACGCCAGCTTCCAGTCATATCAGAATCAAATCAATCAGGCCAATCAGCAGCAGCAGCAGCAGCAACACCAGCAGCAGAGCAACGGGGACAGCAAGCAAAAGGTTCTATCTGTGAGTTAGTTTAGCTTATTTTTCGGTTTCCTCGGTTTGCATGGTTTGCTTGGATGTTTCGATTTGCGCTAGTCGCTAACAACCGAAGCGTAGCACGTAAAGTTATTCGTTAAATAAACCGTTCTTCTCACGTCTTGCAATTCCGTCTTCCGCCGTGACACGTAGGTTTCGGAGTTACTTAGCATAAGCGAACAGCTGAACCAACACCAAGCACAAGTGCAAAATCACCATCAGCAGCAGCAGCAGCAGCAGCAACAACAGCAACAACACCTCCTTCAGCAGCAGCAACAACAGCATCACCTGCAGCAACGATCGGAGATGGCCATGAAAGTCGACATCGAGCAGAACCTTGACGTAAAGACCGAACCCAAATAAATGTGGTTTCTATTAGTTTTGCTAACACCTCTTATGTTTAATGTTTCTTTTTATACTTCATTTCAACCCCAATAACCCAATTGATGTATGTCTAAATTGCTTGTTTGCCTTTTCCGTTGGTTTAGATGTTGTGTAGTGTACTGCTTTTCCATTTCTCTTTCCGTTGCGCGAGGAATTTCATCAACCTTCCCATTATGTTTTTCAATCCGGGAAGATGGCGCTTGCTTTTGCATTTTCCGTTCTTTTTGCTTGGACGCTGGATCTGTTTTTTATGATTTATTTTCAACCTGGGTTTAGTATTAGTTTGCTCTTCTTGGGCTTGCATTTATATCTCTATTGACTGTTTCGGCCACAAATTTCGTGTTTCTATATTTTTTTCATATAATTTGTTGCTTTTCCGGTTTTGTTTGTATCATCTGACATACGGAAAGGATTCTAATAATACAACACATGTCTCTGCACGTGTTCGCGCTTTCTTCTTCCCTACCTCTTCCTACAGGACAAAATGAGCAATTTTAATCGAATAAAGACGGAACTGCAAGCCAATATGCTGGCCCAGACGCAAAACCTGTTCGGCATCTCCAACACGCTGAACAACACCTTTAACGCGCAACCGAAACTGATCTGCACTTACTGCTATAATGTCTTCAAGACGCCCCAGACTCTGTCGCGGCACATTGAAAAGTTTCATAGCTAAATTGGTGTAGTAGTCTTATTGGTTTTTTTTAATATCGGATTTGTTTTAATAATATATAACGGAAGTATCTCAAGCTCATGGAAATAGAATGCTCGCTTGGAAAGTGAGAACTTAAAGCATTTCAGTAAAACCTAACCACACGTTTTAGTATACGTTAAGTCAAGAAATAGCGTAGTTTTCTTTTCCCTGTCGCTACTTTTTTTTAGTCATAGTCGTCATCCTTAGTCTGAAGCGATAATTATGTTGTACAAACTGTAATTAAATAAGAAAGATTAAAAGTCTAACATATAAGTATAGCCAGTAATCGTATCGCGTCGTGGTAGAAGCAAATTTATACGGCTTGTTCGGTGTTTTAGGATCATCTTTCGTGAACCGTGCAATAAACGCGGCATGGGCATGTATTAGGAAAGCGATTCAAGAAAAAAAAGTACAAAATGGGCAGACAATTTTTATGGAACATTAAGCCCCGGCCGGGGGCGTAGCAAAAGCAAAAAAAAAAAAAGAAAAACATACAGAGCCAAAAGTGTTGGAAAACTATTTTCTACTTCTGTTCAATCGCGATCTATAAAACCATCCCCTGTGGTTATACTTAAATTTTAACACAATGAAGTGAAATTCGTACATGAATATATTAGCGATCATTTGTTGTTAGAGAAGGAAAGACAGGATACATAAATAAACAAAACAGAGCAAAGACCTATATGCACCTCTTTGAATGTTCATCATCTCGGTCGTTAATTACAATGATGTAAGCAGCTAGTTCGCGAAAGACGATAACTCTCATAGCTAAATATCGAAACTCGTACACGTACATGCTAAATGTAGATCTGAGGCCATGTTTATGCCATGAGGAGAGAATCATCTCGCCGGGAGATGGGCAATACCTAGAGTAATAAATGGAACGATTATTGCAATTGTCTCTGCGTTTGCGTGTGTGTTTGTGTGTTGTTTCAGTTGGGTATTTTCTTTGGTCAAAGGTTTTCCGAGACAAGTTTACATTGGTGTTATCATTTTCGCCTTATTTTATTGCTTCTCCTGGTAGCTAGCTCCTGTATGAGCACCCGAGGTAATTCCAGCTCCGCCAGAGCAGTTTCATCTCCGTGACTTAACAATGCAACTATCCGCCACAGACAGTTTTCTGTTAGCGTGCGTATCGGAAAGTGAATATTTATTTCCTTCCGCGTCAGCCGACCGGCACTGTTGATATTTATATACCACGGTTCCGGTAGGTAGACCGGCTGGTGTCGCACGTGCATCCGCTCGTCGGATTGCTTGTCCTTAAACACCCATGGGTGTGTCACGTACGTGTTGACCATACATTCGGCCCCCGGTTGCAGGGTGGTGTAGTGGATCAACTTGGAGGAATAGTTCACCCAGTACACGTCCACCGCTCGTTCGGTTGTGTTTCTGAACAGCACGAATGATCGTATTTCCGAATGTTCCGACCGTAAGCTTGGTTCATGGTCCGTGGCCATTCCGCAAGTGCCACCGTCGTTCCAATGATCCCATCAACGCGATGCCAGTGAGCGAGGGACGTAAAACGCTGCGATAGTAAGATATCTTGCTCTTAAGAATATGGCTTCCATATTTCTCCGTACAGACACATTTTACTTACGTGCATGGAAGTTTAGTAATTTGATAGCTACATCAATAAACGCTATTTTTTGTCTTTCTCTCTGTATCGAGACTGCAGCAGTTTGTTTTTATTTCGTGCAAAATTATTTATTTGTGTGTTTATTATTATTTTGGATGCTTCTTAAGCCACTCTTACACGAACAAGTTTCTGAAGCCCTGTTTCCAGCGCCATCCAAAACAATGATGGAAAAATAAAGGTAACTTATTTTTGTTTTTTTTTGTTATATTACTTACCATTAAACATAATATAAGTGTATTTTTTCGTTCTAATTATCTGGGTATTTTACCTTATTTGTCTTAAAAATTAATACAATCATACAAGCTACATATGGGACATAGTGCTTAAGCACCTTAATGTTAAGCTACTGTCAATATACGTTTACTGATCTAGAAGCTGTTCATCACTTGCTCAGCTGTTATACAGCATTAAACTATGTAACCGAAAACAGTTTAAAAAACGAATAACTATTCTGGTTGGACCAATGCATGCGTATATATTTAAATGCAATAATCGGGGCATGTTCCTTTTTCCCGTTGGTTTAAAAATAATATTAACAAATAAAACCATATAATCCTAGGTTTGGAATCTTTTAAAATATGCATACATAATGCATGCCGTGTAAAATTATACAACGCAAAGCGACATTTGAACAAAATTAGAGTGTAAAAAACGCATCTGCCTGGAAGGAAATCGAATGGATTTAAATGCTACGTTTAGCATACATCTGTCGAATTTCATTCGATACGATTGGTGCCTATGAATCAGGTCAGATGATAGTTTTGGTGCAAAACTTTGGATTAAATAATGTTGCCGGCGAACGACGGCAGGTAACGCACGCGCAAAATCGCTCAACACGTGGACCGAAATGCGCGATCAAGTTACGCGAAACTAATACGATTTTAGGAGAAAGACCCCCGAAAGGGATTGCATATATAGTTGAATTTGGTGCAGGTTGTGAAGCCGTGCATAGACGGGACGAAAATGTCTGAAATGGGCCTTTCACATTATGTCATCGTGTGAGTGTGTGTGTGTAGCGATTGCGGGAGGAGCCGAATATGGGGAGGATTTAATAAGCTAACAAATTCCGGATTTATTAACTTCCATCATTAAGTTTTCCGACTGATTGCACATAGCTTTTATGACATACAATCATCACTGCCAATGTTTTTTTTAAAAGAAGAAGCACATCACTTTGAAAATCTCGCCCAAAACTTTCTCCGTCGTATAGGTTCCGATATTTTCCAGCAACTTCATTGAAGCGCAAAAGATGCTACACGTGTCGGTATTTTTCCACCCAAGGTTGCAAGCGGTGATCCGAAAGCACCTATCAATGGTGCGAAATGACGACCTACGCACCTTTGTGCCTTTAGAACGGATAACGATAGAACAACGATAGTTCACAGCAGGGAGTGGCTGTTTCGTTTTGACCTCAACGTAATCAGGCCGTTTGTAGTTTGACGAGCCAATGGCCAATGACGTTGGCGCATGAAGAAAATCCCAACCGAACTTGGGAAAATGGTCGAGGCGAGTCGCTCCACTAACCTTGGAAATGGCCGGACGTGTTGATATATGCCAACTGCGTCCCAGCTGGTGCGTTCGAGACAAATGCGATGTTGTTTTCAAATTAGTCTCTTCATTTCCGTTTTCCCAAGCATTGTGTTTGTGCGTAGAACGAGCCCAAACCCACGGCCAATTCGAGGCACTGACGTTTAATAAACAAATGCGGTGACTTTATCGATCAAGCGTGAAAGGATTTTTTTTTGAGTTTTGATATAAATGCAAAACACAAAAAAAATATTTCGACGAACTCAGATCTTCAACTGCTTTTTGACGCGTTTGACACTTGCTCCTACTCCACGAGATGACCTTGCCATTTGTTTGTACCAGATTAGTCATTGTTTGCATAGACGTCAGTATAAACGTACTGTTGTTTTTTTTTAAATTCTATTACACTTTAACCCAGATCTGCTGGGAATGATAAATCATCCTGTACATGAGTTCCCTCGCGCACGGGTCGAATAATTTATGCTTGTTTGGGTTCGTTTTGTTTCGCAGAGCCGAAAGCGAGACACATTCCAGCGAACTGTAAGAAAAAAGGGACCCACGCGTCGGAAGGCGACGTGGTATGGACAGCATCACAGAAACGAGCGTGGATTGTGGAAGTTTTTATACTGTTTGTAGTCGATGATGATGAGTTCGTCTATTTGTGACATTGAATGTTCACTACAAAAGAGGAATATTAATTTTCTTTCACTATTTACTGTGTGTGGTTTATTTCATAATCGAAATGATGAATGGAACGGATAGCTATTATTATGGCTTGCACTTGCAGTGTGAAGTTTCATCAAAATCAGGTCAATGGGATGTCATTTCTTAGGCCTTTAATGCTTTATCACTTTCCATTATTAGCTCATAGGTGATGGGACAATGTTAGACAAAGCAAGCGAACGCACAGGCCTTTCGCGTTCAATGTTCAAACTGTTCGTCAGCCGGCGATCGAAGAAAGCAAACTGCACCTCATTATGGAAGCAGAGCAAAGCGGCAGCACCGTCGGATCCTTCTGATTGGCCACTTTTGCAACGGCGCATTACGCAACGGCTCGGCCCAATTGACTGATTGCACGCGGGAGTTGCAACCGGACCCCCTTCACCGGAGCCGAGATGCTTTCTTTTCCAGCCCGAGATGATCTGGGCTGCCTGCATTTAATGTGGCCCAAAACCCACCGACCGGCGACGACCGCAGCTTTCATTAATCTTTATTAAATCACCAACGCCGGCCGTGCCAGGGTGCCGGGAGCTTGGTAGCGAAAGTGCTGCCAGCTTCCCTGATCGCGGCGAAGATATCACCCGGTGGCGGAACACGCCACCGAGAACGAGATCTGCACCCAATTTCCTCGTTACGTCCACGAAGAACCGAAAACGGTGCGGTAAATGCGGTAGAAAACGAGGCAAGCGCACGAGAATAGCCATCCATCGTCTTTCTCCGAGCACACATTTCGAAGGTTTCGACAACGTAACCGAAAGAAACTGGCAAAAGCGTCGAACCGTTCTTCACCCAAATGCTTCTTTCCGGCTCGATCCGCGGTTCTGGCGGGCACGTTCCCGCGATTAGGCTTTCTGCTTTGCAAGCGTTTCTGCTGCAGGTGCTGATCGCTTCGCGATCGAACCTTAATTGGTGAAGGGGGTCACCGGGCGCCAAGCGTTGTTGCAAATTTTCTCCGAAGGCGACCCGGAGAAGAGTGAGCTTTTGTTTCTTTTTTTTCTCCAACCGATCTCTCCGTCTCTGCGCCGCCATCGCTGGCGGTGAACATTTTCCTTCATTCGATCGATCGCACACATCGTTTGCACATCGTTTTGTCCTGCCGCAGATGATCGTCGCGGCAGACGATTCAGCCAAATTGGTGCGATATTTTGTGCGTTGCGGTTATTGTTTGCGAGTCGATCGATCTTAAACTAGGCTCGTTAGGTCGGTGTGCTCGCGAGCGCGCTGTCCGGGGCTTCCGTTTCGGGGGCAGGAAATTTGAGAAAATCGTAAAACACACTCGAAACACCCAGGAGATTGACAAGGCGATCTTGATTCGCGTTTAGGATGGATGGCATCGTGAATCATGCATTTTTCATACTTTTGCAACGTGTTGATGTCTTTATCGTTTCGCTACTGACGTGCAATTAGTTTTCAATTTTATGCTCCTATAACCGAAATCAACGCACCGCTTGGGCTTATTAATCGATGCTTGATAGCGGAAAAAATGTGTTAAATTAACATCCAAAACTCCGCAGTGCGAAAAGAAAAAAAAGGTTTTTAAATTCATTTTGGACCGTTCAGATTCGATGTTAAATATTTTTTGTTTTAGGAGCTTAGTATAAGGCTCGGATATTCAGAAGCTGACTGCTTCTGTTTACTAATGTCCCCAAGAACTGATACGATTTACATTAATTAAAAATCTCCTCCGGTTTTCGTCTTGGCGATACTTTGTACAATGCAATGTTTTCTTCAGGATGACTTTTTACTTCATAGGAAGCCATATGACGTAGCTTTATGCATCAAACTTACACAATTCCACCAGCTCAACAGATCCAGCCCTCTCATTCCTTCGAACCGTATGCAAAAAACCATCAAAAAAAGAGCGTCATTCAAATTCAACCCGATACGACTTACTAACATCGTAGCTGTCAAAAAAAGGAGGGGAAATAAACCGATCCGTGCCCGGAAAACGTGCGCAGATTTTTACTACGTCCACGGCGCACCGCCGATATTTTACCTCCTATGGCCGTATGGCTTTATTATGTCTCACCTCTGTCCACGGTATTTCTCTTCCGACTGCTTTCTTCGCGAACGCGACCCCGTAAAAACCGACATAAATCAGCGATTGATTGAAGCAATAAGGTGCGTTTTTTTTGTTTTTTTTTTTGGTTGTGTGTTGGTTTTCGTCCTACCTTTCCGTTTTATTATGTCGTCTCCGTGCTCGCGATTAAAGTCATCCGTCCGTTGCGATGCGTGGCGCGTTTTCCCTTTGGTGGTGCGTGCGGAGGCGGCGTAGGCACCGTGTCGTGGGGGTAGTAAAAATGAAAGACACTGGCCCTTTCGTAAACCGCAACGCAGCGGTACGAGATGCGTTTCACTTTTGCGCACCCATTCCCGGTCGTAGTTTGTTTACCGAGCGCTGGAGATTCCTGGCGGTCGGGCATCTTCTAGCCGAACCTAATTAGAACCTAATTGTGGGAACGAAAACCGCGCAGGCAACCGACCGTATCGTCCGGTCTCGCCGGGTAGGAAACACAAAAGGGATTGGTATCACGTAATTTTGCGATACAAGCAACAGGAATCGTATCGCGTCATTTGCGCTCACGCTGGGAATGTTTGTTCGATTTTTCTTTCGGGGTGAAAATGAAACAAAAAAAAACAAAACACTTTCTCCCACTTAGCGGTGCAGTACGATAGCGTTCGGAAAAGAAAATTCGTAACGTTCTGTTTTCCTTCATTTCCTTTTCGATCGGTACGAAATCCAAGTTGGCAAGGAAAGCCAAGTTTGTGACGTCGAGTGTAGTAATAACGAGAATGGGTTGTACTTACAACCACCTCCTCCTCCTTCCCATCGAAATCTCATGCATCTCGATCACGTGCATAAGGGTTGACCGTACCTTCAGCGCCAAAAGGGACAAAGGCGCCTCGATAAGACGCCGCACCGCCGTCGGTTGGAGCAAACTTTGCTTTCATTGCACACTTCCCTTTCTCAGCGTCCCCCTGCATTTCCTGCACACATTGGCGGGTGGACAAATGGCCACACCCCCTCCCGGTCACCCCCAAAAGCTTCAGCAACACCTCTCCGAGATCGTAAAAATCTCGTTGGTGGACGCGTTTTTTGAAGATCATCGGGTCCGATCTTGCCAACCGCGACGACGATGCAGTCAAACACGACAGCAGAGAGGGGAGCGGAGTGGTGCGAGCCAAACAACAACAACAACAACAAAAGGCACTCACTGCCGCCCGATCACAATAGCTGCCGGGAGGGTGGTATATAAGCAGGTGAATTTCGGCAGCCTTTGAAGCATTCCTTTGCGGTCGCCGAATGCAGACAGATCGTCTCCACCGGGTGTGATCAGTCAGTGTTTTAGGACGTGCCTGTGTTTGTGTGTGGGTGTGTGTGTGTGAGAGCGTGATACATTAAAAGTGCCACACGTGTGCGAAAGAAAGTGCAATTTTCGGGAGATAGATTTCCAGTGCGCAATAAGCAGATAACTAAATTTAAAAAAAAAAAAAGCAAACTCGTTCGCGCCGGATCATGGTTAGTGAAGCTGAAATAGTGTTTCAAGCAGGCTGAAAGCCGGTTTCGGGGGTGGGGTTGGAAAAGACAGTTTAAATTGCACCAGCTCGGACATTGAAGCTGAACGGAGTGGAACGATTTGTATTTTAAGTGAACATTAATGAAACACACACGTGTTTTGTAGTGAAAATGCAAGACAATCCAATGAGTGAAATGGGAGCGATCGTATCGTTACCGTCACTAGGCGTTTTCTTCAAATTGAAGAATAGATTTTCAACGAACGCTAAACAATCCAATGCTGTGATGAGAACAGAAGAACAGAATAGCGAGTAGAACAGAAACAAGCGAATGTCATAGCGATTTTCTCTTTAATATTTTTTTTTACATTGTGTAATATATCCACAACCGATTGGTTCAGAGACGGAAAGAATGAAGATCGCATGGTGTCTATTGTTCGTCCAATTCTATTTCTCTTCTTCCAACTATACTCTGAATATAATGCTTGAATAATAGTCAAGGTAGTTTTCGTCACTAACAAATTGAAAGTACGAAGAAAATTGCTTAAATCTCTCTAGTAAGTGGACAAGATGTCGTCAAAATGTTGAATGTTTCACAATACAAATAAAAATAAAATTAAATCACACACTCCATTTATGAAAGGGGCATCACGTCTAACTCCGGCTGGACAAACAAGTCCACAAAGGATATTCAAATTAAACTGAAACGACCTTTCTTAGAACCTTCATCGACCGCAGTCGTTTCTTCTCCGCGTGGTTGATATTGAATTAGGACTCCTTTTGTAACGGTTTGCTCAAAACCAACCACATTTCTCGTAAAACCCACCACCGATAGGGCGGGCGGCCATTATCATAACAATTCGCTGCCTCACTCGATCGATTTTCTTACACATCTTTCGTTTTTATTTTCTTCTCCCCACGCCATCTCCCGCGGTAGGCTGTGAAACTGGTCGCTTCGTTGCTGCTGCTGCTCGCGGTAGCCGTCCTTGCCAGCAAAGAACCCACCAGCAAACCGGTCGACAGTGTGGCCATTGGCACCACGGCAAAGACCCAGCAAACGCAGCCTTCGAAAGCACCTGCCGGGGTGATGAAGAAAGCACCGCACGGCAAGCGGGAGATCGGTAGCTACGGGCTGCCGCCGGTTCCTCATCGCTACTCGCTGGGTCACACACAGCCGCTGGCGGAGTTTTACGCCCCGGCCACTAGCCACGGATCGTACGGCTACAGCATCCCGCAGCATGGCTCGTTCGGTGGGCATAAACTCTTCTACGGTCCGCCCCAGTCGGTTCCGAGCTTGAAGTACACACCGTCGTCGTTGGCTTCATCGCACGCCTTCTTCTCGCCTCTCGGACACCAGTCGGGGCATCATTCTTTCGGGGGTTTCCCGGAGCCGGGACACGTCAAGTACGGTGGCTTCGGTACGAAGGATCTCTCCGAGCTGCTGAAGCAGCTGCACACGGTTGGCCCGCTAACGATTAAGGCCGTTCCGAGCAGCTACGCGTACGGTGCGTTTGGCCACGAGCACGAGCAGCCAAGCCACGGTCCGTCCGTTCTGTTCGACAGCGGTTCGTTCCATCTGAAACCGATGACGCTGAAGCTGCACGAGGTGCCTAGCTTTTCGCACGGATCGAGCCTGCCGCATGCAGCCGCCCTCACCGCACCGGCCGGTCCGACGTCGACCTCCTCAACGTACGGCCATCTGGCGCATACGCTCGGCGCTTACGAACCATCGTACGCCAGCGGCGTGAAGGGACTCCGCCACTACTCCAGCTCGAACGTCCCAACGAACGATCTCTACTCCGGCAACAAGTACATCGCGGCGGTGAACGTGAACCATCAACCGACGACCGCGACCATGGTGTCCCCGCTGCACACCTCCGTCCACTCGAACGTTGGCCACCAGAAGCCGTTCAAACCGTCCACCTATCTCGGTTCCACGCACGAGACCATCTCCGCACCGTCGACCTCCCACACCGGATCGTACCTGCCGCCCTCGCTCCAGTATCTGCCACCCGTCAGCAAGGGGTCACCGTTCCCGCACAAAGTGAGCTACGATTCGCCGGCCAAACACGGCTACCTGCCCCCGGCGCCACCCTCCACCAACGCCTACCTACCACCGCTCCACAAACCGGCCCACGGATATCTGCCACCGGTATCTAGCGCCGGCTCCAACTACATCCCACTCACATCCTCCTCCTCCTCGGCACCGTCGTCGTCCGGTTCCCATGAGGATACCGTCCGGAAGCCGCAGCATTCGCATCATCACCTCCAGCAGCAGCAGCAACAGCATGCCGAGCATTCCAGTGAAAGTCTGGAGTACGGTGGAGCGACCGCCGGTGTGCCGACGCCAACGGCCGTAACTCCGGGACACCACTGGAAGCACTAGCACTAGGTCTCTGGTCTCGTCATCGTGCAAGAGCATTTCGCCTCCTTTCCGCCCTCGTGCATCCGAGCACGCGCAGCCAACGAACCAAGCGAACCGGAAAGGATCGCGACACACAACACAAAGCGCTCCGAGGGACAAACGGCTGCGATAGCGTGTACTTAGCGATACGATAACTTATACGTGTTAAAGTAATGATATTTAAAGATACAGTAACTATCCAGTAAGTATGGACTAATTGAACAAATAAAACGCCGAAAACTCGAACCACTTTCTTCACGCGGAAAAGATGTGTTCAATAAAAAAAAGACCAAGCAAAACAGAAAGAAAGTGACAAAGCCTGAACCGCCCTCGTGTGTGTGTGTGGGTTCGTTCCGGTGCGTGAGCGTCTCGTGCCCACGTACTGGGGATCTGCTCACCCGAAACCGATTGGCCGGTACGATCGTTTCAATCAATTTGTGGTGCGTAACTGGTGCCACTGCTAGCGATACGCTAATTATGCGCCAATCAACGCCCCCAAGGCAGAAGCGCACGAATGAGAAATGGGGATCTTACCGCGGAGACGACTATTACGGGCGCAAAGAACCGTAACGGTGACGATGCCGATGGGTGCAGCTTAAGATAAAGCTATCGGCTGGAGAAATGAACGCTTTTGAGGTGAAACTATTGTGCCGAACGGTTGCACTCGCATCACAGGGGGG
>JXXA01014160.1:0-10857 GCA_000956255.1 Anopheles punctulatus
CTTTCGAATTAATCGAATTAATTTTCAAAACCGACCATGCGTCTCCATCAATATCCATCGGATATTTTCTGTTTTCAACACCTTTAAATAACTGTTGGTAACTGGTTTCATAGCCTGACATGTTTTTTTTTAAATGCATCTTATATTTTATTTACCAAAAAATGTATCATTCTGATTGTCATCATAAACGTTATCATGAAATTATGATTCAATGAACAATTTGCTACCTCAATGAAAATGATTGTTTGTACCTTAATAGCAAGAACCGAACGGATTTAATGAAGGCAACTAAGCACCAATGGTGCATTGAAAAGAGTCATACTCCTCTCCCGATTGTTCTGCCTCCAGCACGATCACAGTTAAGCCATTTTTACGCTGCCAGCATTTTTTTTGCCTTCTATATACTCGTCGTTTCTCGCCCATTTTCTACAAAATCAATATTGGCGACCTATTTTGTGGTCGGGAACGGACAGACTGAAGGCCCTTAGCCAAGCTGCCTGTGAAGAAGAGTAGGATGCTGCGAAAGTGAAAAAGTATGAGGCAGAATCTAGAACGCAGCCGAGCACCTCCGGCCACACTCCCGGCGGTACCGAGACAATGGGTAAAGGGCCACTCGGGGCATTTTTATGCTCCACATCGGATTTTTGTTTCTCTCCGCTTGCTTACATTCGTGCTCTCCCTTTTGCAACGCGAACTAATAACCGCCGGGTGGGCCGGGATTGCAAAAGGTGCAATGATGCGTGCATGGAAAATAAAGATTCTTTACCGAGAATTATGGCCCGAAGGAAATGAACGGTTCGGTTGGTGTGGAAACATTTCGCCCTCCGTTCGCGGGACAATGATTCATTCGCAATCAGACGGATGGTTTGGGGAGGAACGTTTTCCGGGAGCTTCCCGGGGAGAAGGAAAAAGCTGCTAGGGTTGTTTCTTTAAAACGTTGAACCAATTGTGCAAACCCAGCGGGAGGGGAACAAATCTGCCAAGAGAGGGTTCTTGGTAAAAAGGTCACAATCTACGAGCACTCTGGCAGCCAATTGTGAACAATGTATTTCACGAATGGGAGAATGAGAATTTCCATGAGAGGAATGTAAAGCAAATCATGTGTGGCTATCGTGTTTCCCGCTACTCACATCTGCTTTCCTTTAAACACAATTAAACGAATGTTTGCATTCTTCAAGCACATGTATGTGTAACAGTCAGGTGCAGAATGAACATGATCGTTCAATGTATTGTTCTCGCCAGCGATCAATAAAATGGACGGCCAGTTTTACAATCGCGCACATGCTGCTCCCATTTTCTGGCCGAATGCGATAGGGCATGTTCCACTTCACCTTTTGTTATGAGGCAATGTGAAGCTCAAGTTTTAACGCTGCCGCCTGGGACAGAAGACCAAGCGGTGTTGTTTCATTTTTTTTATGCTGAAGACGTACATCGGCTCACAAATTCAAGCTTCAAGTATTAAAAATTCCTAAAAATAATACTAAAGTGCCTAAATGTATGCAATTCGCACTGTTTCAATAATTTTTTACTTTCCAACATTTTCTAAGATTAAATATTAATTTGCTGACTTTTTATGTAATTTGAAAATTCAGTGTAGCAAAAGTAAAACTTAATTTTTAATAACATTCTTCATATATGTTTTTTTCTAATTTTTTTACTAATTTTCGTCCGACTATACCTCTTCGAAAGTTTCACTATATTCATGTTATCAATATCTCTCTGCACATCCGCAGAACTCGATGACAGATCGTGCTTAGTAGAAATATTCTTTATCCAGTCTGCATGCTTTCGATCCTGCTAATCCGTTTTTCCAAATGGATGCATTCGTGAGATGGCTCTCCATCATCGGCTCCCCCCGATGGAACTGTCACCGAAATCCGCCCAAGCGGGACCGATCGATTAATCTTCATTTCAACCGAAGACGCTGTAGCACGGCCGTCCTCTGCGTCCTCCTAGCGTCGACACCCGACCTTGTAATCCTTTCGAACAATTACATTCACTTATCATCGTTACCGAACTGCTCGCTCTCGGGTCGGCCGCGTTGTTCGACCGAATGCGAGCGAGCAGTGCCCCAGGGAGTCTGAGAGGAGAGGCTGGCGATGTCTTAGCTTCTTGACGGACGATTGAAGTAAATTGTCTCGCTTTGTCTCCGCGGAGGCACCGGCGGTTGTGTCAGTGGTGTAATGAAGTGTTGGTTACAAGAATGATTGATCGTGGTGGGATTTGTGATGGAGTTCGAGGATTTTTTTTGTGATGGAGTTTGAAGGTTTTTTTGTTATTTTATAGGACGCTTTGGGTTGGTGAAACGTTCCTTCCATTATCGGCCCCTACCGGAACGGGCTCGAATTTATCGGTTCACTTAAAGTGGTTGCGATCGATGCTTCACGGATTACAAATATCATCATTGTTTTAATTCACTTCGAGCCCGCCTAATTATTTGGAGAAAAATGAAGATAAATGAAAGACAGCGAACAGTGCCAATTGTGCCAAAGAAGGCATAAAAAAACAACACAAAGCGATGACTGTTGCTTCTGTTGTGCCTGCGGCTTTTCGGTTGTGTGAACAGGTGCCGTAATGACTTGCACTTTCACCGTTGGTCTTTGCGTCGTGAACCTGTTGATAAACTCGATGATAATACCGATACCCGTACGAACGATGAAAGTTGGGCGTACTGTGGAAAGATACGATCTAGATTGCATGTAACATTTAATCGAACAAACCAGTAAAAGTAAAAATTATGAGTGGAAAAATTACGTAGACGTGTGTAAACAGAAATGTTTGTTATTTTCTTGCTGCAATTGATTTTTTTTTTCATGAGGTCTTTTCATTATACTATTAGCTTTCTCTTTATTGTTAATTTACATGGATTTGAACATAAATTATAAACTTTCTACAGTTTGTTTACTAAATTATTATGTATTTGCTAGGTTTAGATGGATTTTAATCTATATTCAGACATTTCTACTAGCGGGTACGGGTGATTGCATACTTTTGGGGCGTAAAGCAGTTTGTTAAAAGTATGAAACATGCTTTATTTTTTTACAATCAATTTTTTTGTTGATTGTAAATTTTGGTTCGTTCATTCAACATTTTTTCTAATCATATATTTTTTATAATTTTCATACATTTTTATTGAAAAACTGTAGGTTCTTGAAGGTTGAAAATCCTCAACAAACCTATAATAAAGTTCTAATTTGTTCTTCAATCGTAGTTCAACTGAAAAAGATGATAGGATCAAATCATATTATAAAATAACATTCTATATAATTTAAAAACATGATACATTATGGGGTCTCCTATTGAACCAATATTTGTTTCAATTTCGTTTTGTTTTGTTTTTCGTTCGTAAAAGCAAAGTTGTTTAGTATTAGGTAGATGTCTATTTTTTCATCCTCCGTATTTTTCGTTATTTTTTGTGGAAATATTTATATTTTTAGTTGTTTGTGTCTTTTCTCTAATATCTTAATTCAAATACTATGATCCTAATACATGCTAGACTAATATATCCTACTGAATTGATCCATCAAAATCGTTTTCTATCAAATGAAGGTTAAAATTCCTTTTCGGCGATCCATCGACTCTGATCGTTACTCAACACACGCCTTCATACGACCTCGACGCTGATAAACTCTCAAACCCTGTTTACTCTTACCGTACTACTTGCGTCACAGCACAGATCGTTTCACATCGAAACCGTTTCCTTGTCAAGGGAAGGTAGAGGAGGTATTGTTCGCACGACAAATAGTATTCGTTTCGTTCACACCAGCACGCACCTGGCGCGTGTGCGCCCGGGCCGGTCAAGAGGAAGTGGTGTGGAATTATTGCTGTGATTGAAAGCGATTTATTGCGTCTCATTTGGGGCGGCAAGGGTGTGCCGTAGAGATGCAATTTTCCCGGTGCACTCGAATGCACCAACCGCACCACGGGCGAGGGTCGACCGCACCGGATAGAATCGCTTGGGAGCCTGATTTTCCACCTGTCGAGATGGATTTGGTGCTGCACCTGAGGGCTTTGAAACGAGCAGCCATCAATAATTCACACCAGGGGAGCATTTCTCTACAAGTGCAGCAGCAGCTGCAGCAGTCGTACAATGTCGACATTCATCGGGCATCTAGTTTCAGTCATCGCTTGTGGTTTGGTTGGAAGGTGAATTCTAGAGCGGTTCGATTTAAGCCACGCCCTGAAACGTTAAGCTTCCGAAGGGAAAGTATTCTCACCGCTGGATTTGGCTCGTGTATTGATGAATATTCATCGGTGAGCTTTAGCCGGGATGCTATTTGAACGGAACGTTTATTCGTTCTTGTGGTTGTGGTGTTTTGAAAGGTTTGATCAAAACTACTTTTTTCCAAGTAAAAAAAGGGTGCCTTGGAATGCTGGACCTAAAGCTGTGGTCAGGATGGTTTTCTTTTGAAGTATTCATTGTAATAAGTTGTTTTTCTACTGTAGATTCTTGGGATTTATTTTCGGTTCTAATAGGATTTTAAAAAACAAATTTCTTGGAATAGTAATGAAAGCATCACTAGACATAAAAATTTCTTTTCATACTACAGGAAACTGTTAACGAGATCTTATACAAATTACATTGAATATCATAATCGTAAAAAAATCAAAGCAATGACTGTCAAAAAGGGAAGCTCCCTTTTCCATTTTTTCCGTATGTTCTTGTCGGTAGCAACACAATAATAACCTGCAATAAACCGTCCATGATGGTGTGCGAGAAAGTAGAGCGAAAAATAGAAACGCATGAAAAAGCAATCAACCTTATCATATTGATGTACCCCGGCCTATCTTATCAAGTGCGCAGCGCAAACCGATTCAACCGACCACACGCCCGCTCCGACCGACGGTGGTCCTATTGCCCGGAAGCTTGCTCGTGCCATGCCGAAAATAGGCGCCATGGGAGAATGAAAAGTTGATGTTTCCCGATGTGTCTCCGGTGTCGATTTCGCCCGGCCTGATGTTGGGGTGGGTGGCAACATTTATCAAGATAATATATTCAATTAAAATATTTGTTTCCCGCTGCACGGCAGGATGGTTGTCTGTGCCCGATCCCATCAGAATAAGAACAAATACGCAGAAATTCAATCAGAGAGCGCGCAAGAGTTGTGAGGGAGTGGCGAAATGTTTTGAATAATAATCGAGTGCCGCTGGTTTCGGTTTTACCGAGCACTGATATGGCGAGAAGAATGCGAGTTCTGGTAGCATTCGGCTTGGCTGGGGTACCAAAACGAGGTACTTCATGATTTTCGTGTACCCGTCAAAAGGCACACGGCGATAAAGGAACCGGAGGAGTCATATTGTGGACCCGTCTTTAATGTATTCTGCACGTGTACGTGCTCAGGCCAAGTTGAGAGGCTTCATCGATCGCTTGCGGATGGGCGGACGTTTGGTAAATGTGTTTATTCGGAATTTATGGTTTGCCGTTGCCGCTTTTTTTGCAGTGAAACCCGGTTGCGGGTACTATTGAAGAAAGACACGATAAGTGGCCACCCGCTTGTGTGACCGAGTGGGCAAACGACAATACGGTGCTGGATCGGACGATGACAACTGTCCGGTTCAGGTTTTTTTTTTTATCTTCGTCCTAAAAGGTTCGCAAGGCAGCTTGGTGGTTGTGGGTAAACAGTTGCTCAGTGTCAATGTGATAGAATTGGTACATTTATAAAAAATGTTGTTTGGAGCCTCATCTCAATTTATATTGAGTTTAATCCAAATAAAAAGTTTCAGGCATATTTTATAGAATCTAATTGTATTGTAGAAATACATAGAATTTAACATATTAATTGATTAATTGTTTTTAATTAAATCAGTCTGCTTCCCTAAAATATCAAGCTAATAAAAACAATTAAAAATAGATTTGTTTGAATACCATCATACGGAGATTGCAAAAAAGACATGTATAAAAGGTTAATACCTCAGCAAAATACACCTGCTGTAATGCGGACTGCATAGTTGTGGGCGCAAATTTGTTGAACTCGCCTAAATGTGGGCAATCTAATGATTATCCTGATACTTTAGAATGCTCCCATTTACCTTCTAAATTAAATTCCATCTGCCGATGTTGCTCCATTATGCAAACGTCATCGTATTGTAATAGCAGAAAAAATTCGGCAAATCTTTCCCGGCTGCTGGTACTGTCAGAAATCATGACCAAAACATACTTCACCGTGAACGTGGACATAATAAATTCAACGAAACATCGCACGGTTTCGCATTTCTTGCCATTTCACTCAGAAAACCGCTCGGGCAGAGCATTCGTTTCGAGGACGGCACATATTAGGGATTCGAGTCGTACGTGAAGTCAATTATGGTTTAGGGGCAACGTGATTCGGAGCGCAGAAAGGACAGTCGGGCGGTATGCACTTCAGATAGTCGTAGTTGGTGGAATGAAGCACAGCTGAACCGCATGAATCAAGTATGCTTAGGACGCTGTCCAGGAGCTCAAGAATTCAATTCCACAAAAGGAAAACTAATGCGCCGCAATCGTTTTTGAAGCATTTCTAAACTGTTATGCTAATACGCTCGTGCCGGCGCTATTGTGAGACGGAAAACGAGTCGTAAATATTTAGCTACTGACGAGTCGTGCGAGATGAAATGGACGATACACCAACGGAAACCCAACGGTGCCGGAAACCGCTGGGAAACAAGATTAGGTGCATGGTAAGCACCACATGCAACACAGTGCCACAATGCCCTTGACGTGACGTGGGTGACTTCTCGTTCGCCGGCCACTTGCGGCCTCGTGCTCAGTTGTTCTCGCTCGAGAATCCGACCATCCGGCCGCGTGAAGCTGCAACTTATGGCGAACGGATGTACCGAAACACATTAACAGCAACCTGCGAGGTGCTTACCGTGCTTCCGAGAGGCTCACTTTACGACACTCGAGATGTTTCGGTGCTTAGACGGCACAGGCCGACATCTTGCAAGGTTGAGTTAGTCCTGGTACAGCTTCCTCCTCGTCTTAGGAACACCAAGATCCCAGCTATCCGGCCACCGGCCGGCCAATCAGTTGCAGTGTTGCCAATGGGAAATGATTCCACGTTTTGCGTGTGGTTTACCACTCAAACTAAGCCCGCTCGTCCCTCCTTCGTATCGCTTTCGGGTGATCCTTTATGAACGCAGCCGTTTCGATGTGTGCGGCGGCCTTGCCGGGGGGTTTGGGCTTGGGCAGTTGATTGCAGACCGACCGGTTTCGTCGATTTATTGGCTGAATCGCATCGGCATTTGCGTGCATTATCGTAATGTAGTCCATTAGGATAAACTGGAAATGATGCTTGGGCGGTAAGAGACCGGTGGGATGAGTCGTGGGAATATTAAAGCACTGTAGTGAGTAGTGATTTTTGCCTTAAAATAATGACTTTAATCATTTGCTTGGTGAGGAGGGACATTTTTGCTGTAGCGATACTAAGAATCATTTACATATTTTATAGTTCATTTATTTACATTTATTTTAGGATTTATTTTACGAATTGTTTGAAACATTCGTGTTTAAGTAAAATTATTTGTGTTTCGTTAGTACCTCTGTAAAAATGCATGCATTCATTTCACTATGTATAAATTCATTTCTAATTATAGTCCTAACCCAATTACTTCAGCTAGAAATTGATAATGTTACCTTTCAATATTAAAAGGCCAAATAGATTGCATACTTTTAGGAGTGTATTTGTTTAATCAGTCTCAACGCATGCTAAAAGCACTAAATACGCTTTATTATCACGTTGTTTTACAATTAATTTGTTTGCAAATCACTAATCAAAGTCTCTGTTCCTCAAAATTGATAATGGTTGTGTACAATTTAATTTATTTTTCACCGAGTACTTCACGTTATTTTAAAATAGTTTGAAATTTCTTTTTAACCTTAATGCTCCACAAAAATATCTATTAACACATTTTTTCGTACAATAATAATTGATGGATTTTCGTACAAAACTATGACGTTTATGGTACCACTAAACCGAAATAATTATAAAATTTTATTTATTTTCACACCATAAAACATGCGAAAAAAATATTCAAGGCCACAGTTTCCTGTTAAATAAACGACGCCGAGATAACATCTGCAAAAACTATTTCCTGATAACAGGACGGGTAACGCAGCGTAACCCGCTCTTTGTGCATAATTTAAAAATCATACGATTGTAAATTACGGTGGCATGGTTTCGCTTCGAAATAAAAAAAACCTCCCCTCAAACAAGCAGGAACCCCCGGTGAAGAGCAACAATTTCTGTAAATTGATTACCCGGAGCGTGGAACACACAAAAATGAAAAAAAAAACACTGCCTCTACAACCAAAGCAGACGGATGGTGAAACATGCCCTATCGGAAATGTTTTAAACATGATCAACCGAGCAGGCCGTTTTTTTTTCTTGCGTACCGTTTTGCTACATTGGTGGGAATGTTGTATTGGCAGCGCCCTTTTGCGCTGGCCTACTTGAATTAAACTACGGATACAAAAAAAGGAGGAAACTCCCGACACAAAAACCCACGGGACGACTACATGGACGGCCCTTGTTGGATGCATCTGCGTAGCTCGGGCGAACCGAAAAATAATCTGCACCCGACACACAGTAAACGAAGTATGCGGCGGCTTCCGCTCGCATGTCACCCGATGTTGCCAGCAAACTTTTTGCTGAATTACATTCCCCTACCATACGCGGGGCGCTGTGGCATCCTCCATCGAAGGCAGCAGGATAAATGCACATAAAAAGTAAATCCGGAAACGGTTCCGATGCGAGCGAGTGCAGATGAGGAGCTTTTCCTTGGTTTAACCCACTGAGACACACACACACACATACACACGTTTATGTGTGCTTCCGCGCTGTAAGGGCACGTGCCTCGGAGGCGGGGTTTGTTTCTACGATATGGGTTTTTCTATTTTTTTTTATTTATTCTCTGGCTACCTCAGCAATTTTTCGCACGGTCTTATCTGCTTCCTTCGGCAGCTTGCCCCCCATTCCTTTGGGGTCACTTTTTTGTTGTTGTTGTTGTCTCCTGTTGGGAGCACCCCTACGTGCGATATGAATAAGTTATCGTACGTGCCGTCGGGAGAGGGATTGTAGTTTAGTCGGTTACATGCGTTTTCCATTCCGACCCGTCTCGGTTCCTCCCAGCAGCAGCTGCACCAGCAGGAACCGATTTCCGGGCCACTGTTTTGTGCTGCCATGTGCAACATTTTGGTACAAAGTTTTACAGTTTTCGACCATCTTGGAAGTGGTATTTTTTTATTGAAACCTCCCGACGGCTGAGGAGGTGCACTGTTGTAGACGGGCGTTTTGCATGTGTACGGCACGAAACGCCGAAGGAATCCAAATGTTGCACATGTTTTGCTGGTCATGGTTCACCCCGCGGTGTATTGGCTTCGGCACAAAAGGGTGGTTCTCTTTGTTGGATGCATTCCCGGTGTGGTATTCGGGACAGGAGAACCTTATACACTCGTACCGTGGAGCGGCACTATTTCCTCCGCGATTGAATTAGTTATGCTCCCGTGAGGAAGAGGAATCACTGCCTAACCGAGAGGGAGAGAACCGGTCGAAACGGCAGAAGCAGCTCCCGCTGGACCTTCCTTCCGACCCGGTACCCGTGATGGATAGTCACTGCGAAATGGAAAACGAGTTTTGAAACATTATTAGTTGCGAGTTGTGTGCCGTGCTGCGCAATGAAGCCGTTGTTGTGCCGTGTTTGACTCTTCCCGTCTGTCATCACATGCCTTTCCGGAGCGGTCAGGATATTAAATAACGATCACTCCGGAGAGATTAAATGTGTCTGGAAGCTGGGGAAACTTCGTCCACCGTTGCATGCATGGAACGCATGTCGGTTTTGTAAGGTATTCATATTTCAATTTGTTCATTACAAACTGTTTGCGTGTTGCGTACGGTCGAAGAGACTGTTCGACTAGGATTTCGAGTATTAAATTGAATGTGATGTGAGCTGCAGCATTTTATGTGCAGTGATCTTTTATTTGTAGTTATTAGAACCATTGATAAGAAAAGTAAGGCGTTTTTTTGGGAAACGTTTACCCCCTAAAATCCCCAACTTTGTCTATACACATTCTCTAGCAGTCTTTCTAGCTATTCTGTATGCTATTTTTAAATTTATTGGAGGCTTATTGATCTGCAATGTTAAAGGGATTCATGATGCGTATTGCATTCCTGACACAGGATTGACCAAACGAGCCGATACTTATACGATTCGTAGAGAAGCGTGTTTTCTTACAGCTTCTCATATGGTTCCACAAGTTCATGAAAATGTTTTTATTTTTTCATTTAAATAAGAGACAAATTATGTTAAAAAAGCAAAAAAATACTCAAATAAATAGATTAAAACAGTTAAACCACTGAATCGATCCTCCTCACCTCGATAAACGCTCGGTGCTGGCATCCGGGCGCAAAAATGCTGCACCAAAGCATAATCCTGAAAATCCATCGCAGAACATAAGCGGTTCATCGACATTCTACCACCTGCACCGGGCGTCCCACAAATTTGCCCCGCGGTAATTGTGTAAAATTATGCTGTGAATATTTCTCGCCGTCATTAACGGTCTTAAATCATGGCGCTGGAATCGCCCGGTCGCTAAAACAAATTAATCCATCTTTCACCTCATGCGTCAGCCGGGCAGGGGTCCGGGAGGGGCCGAGTCGGTTCCGATGCTGTACAGCATAACAATGCAGCAACGCGAGAGAACTAACAGAAGCGAAAGAAGAAAAATAAAACGTCATTAACATTTATTACTTTTGAGAAATGGCAACGTTCTGCAAGCCGGCACGCTGGCGATGACGCAGGTCAATGAGTGAAGCTTGACGGCGAGCAGCACTGAGACAATATTTATGAGTAACCTGGAAAACCGGCGTGCTCGATCGGTAG